>CAUYON010117111.1:0-29989 GCA_963573935.1 Arctocebus calabarensis
TGTGCAATAAATGGGTTGTAGCCTTCACTTGAATGATAAAGAATTTGTCTCATATTAGGGGTGTATACATTGGATACTTTTTCTTCCATTCTAGAGATACTTTGCTAAGGAGAACATGTTCCAGCTCCATCCATGTAAATAAGAGATGACCATTACAGAACAAAAAAGATATCTGTACCAGATTGTTTATAGCAGCCCAATTCAGAATCACTAAGTCATGGAAGAAGCCCAAGAGCCCATCGATACATGGAAGGAGGGATTCTTGAGTTTACTATAATAGTATCAGGATTATTTCTGTGATTGTGAGAATGAGATGTAAACTTTAAGAACCCCAGGAAAAAAGCTGTTACTTTTTGGTAAGTGTGCATGACAGACAAATATTCCTTGGTTTGCCTTGCCATGATATTTCAGTGTATCCTTCCTCAGAATAACAACTAACAACAATTACTTTTAACATCTCCATTTCTTGCATTGCATGAGGTCTGCTTAAATTTACCTAAGATTTATGCATTGTTTAGTGTTGGAATACATGTCATAACTGAGTTTTCCAATTATATAGTATTTTGTTGTAAGATTCAGATTGAAATTTCCAGTCACCATTTCAGTATCATAATTCCTCTCATTTTGCTTTTGATTTTTAGTGTATCTTGCAGTAATTCTTAGATTCAAACTCATTTTCAAGGGGTAAAAATCTGTTTTTTATAAAAGAGAGCATTATTTTGTGTTTAAAACACATGACTTCTATATTCAAATGTAAGACAGATGTTTGATTATTTTTCTAGCATTTTTATCAATCCCATACAGATTAGGAGAGAAGGAAAAGTTAAATAAATGTGTTATATTACTATAATTAAGACCATTTTAAAGAGACTATAACATTCCATATTTTAATGTCATTGATTTCAGAAATTATTTCCAGAAATTAAAAAAAAATTCCCAGACTTAAAGTACCTAGAAGCTCTTGTTTGTTCTGATTTTTTTGAGTTCATCTCTTGTTTAAATTCTACATTTGGTATTCTTTGAATATTATATTGTCTACCAAACTTGTACTCACTTCAGCTAGCCCTGCTTCTACAGTGGGCAGAGAGCTCTTGATCTATGCCTCCCTTCTGCAGGTAGGATCATCTTGCAGGAAGAATTCACTATGTCTCTCTTCAAATCATATTTTAAGATGCTTGTCATGTAACCCCAGCTTTCTATCCAATAAACATCTTCCTGCATCAAGTATGGCTCAAGTTCACAGTTAGTTTGTCTGGGCATTGTTTTGTCCTATTATGAAGAAATTGTGAAACCTCTGCTATCTTTCTTATGCAATTGAAAAAAAAAATTATTAGTAAGGTTACTCCTATTAAATTAAAGAAAAACAAAGTAAATCTTAAACCTCTTATTTTCCCTTCCCCTATGCTTTTTTGAATCATCGCATTGCATTGCATTGCATTATTTTCCCCCAAAGGTAAAAGACATAAACAAACACACACACAGACACACACAAGTGCAGTAGCTACTTATAGAAAATTGCTTGGAAATAAAACTAAAGTTCAAAAAAATCAATTTAAAAAGATATAAGTTAAAGTCGCATTGGTAATAAAAATAAGATATGAAACATAGATGTACAGGAAGGTGATTAAGAGTAGCAATTTTTCAATATAAAAATTAAATACCAGTAGTTTGTGTACAGATTTCTTTTTTCATTTGTATGCACACATAAAGATCTTTAAACTCTGCTCTGAATAGCAGCAAACATGGTTATAGAAGATAAAACATGGCTGTTATATGAAAGTGGATTAATTAAGTCACTTTAAAGGACTTAGAGGCTGACAACTTTCAACAATTTGCTATTTAAAAAAATTCATTCAATGCCTAAAATTGTATAGTTTTTTATCTTATCTGCATTATACATATTTGCATATGTATGTATGTATGATACTATGCATTGTCAGATAAAATACAAGGTAGTCCATCTTAAATATTTAATATATGACAAATATTCTCTTTCTTTCTTTCTTTTTTCTTGCAGTTTTTGGTTGGGGCTCGGTTTGAAGTTGCCACCTCTGGCATACAGGGCTGGCACCCTATTCCTTTGAGTCACAGGCACAGCCCTATTTTATTTCTTTTTGAGATAAAAGAAAAAGAACATGAAATTAACAATTTTGAAATGTACATTTTTGCAGCATTTAGTGCATTTGCAGTATTCTACAGGTATCAGCTAAATCAAATTCTGAAGCATATTCACCATTCTAAAAGAAAATCTCATATTTATTATGCAATCACTTTCTACTCCCTCCCCCACACCTCCAGCAACTAGCAATCTATTTTTTTCTGTATAGGCCTATTCTCTGCATGCTATATAAAGAAAGCATAAGACTGGAGATCTTTGTATCTGAGCTCTTTCAATTGGAATAATGATTTAGAGCTATATCCATGATGTAATATGTATTACTATTCTATTCCTTATAATGACTACAAAATAGTCTGCTGTATGCATGCACAATAGTTTGTTTATTCATTTCTCCACTGACATGATAGTAGATTTTTATGTTTCTTCTTTGGTGAATAATGTTGCTATGAACTTGTGCATACATGTACTCAAGTATCTGTTTTAAATTTTTTCAGGTATGTATGTAGCAACTAAATTGCATGTGTATATGGTAATTCTATATTAAATTTTTAAGTAAATACAGAACGGTTTTTTGCAGTAGTTGTTCCATCTTCTATGCCATTTTATGTACGAAAGTTGAAGTATCTCTACATCTTTTAGATTTGCTCACATTTGTTATTTTCAATTTTTCTTTTTTAATATAGCTGTTCTATTAAGTGTGAAATATTACCTCACTGTGCTTGTGACCTGCATTTTCCTAACAGCTAATGATATAGAGCAGCATTTCATGTTCCCCATTTGTGTATCTTCTTTGAGGAAATATCCACCCAAGTCTTTGCTCATTTTCTAATACAATAGCTTGCCTCTTAGCTGTTGAGTACAAATGTTGTATTTAAATTATAAATATTAGACCATTATTGGACATCTGAGCTGAAAATATTTTCTCCAGTTCTATAAGTTGTTTTGCATACCCTTAATAACGTTTTTAAGTGCTCACATGTTTTTAATTTTGATAAAGACAAATTATTTTTTATTTTGTTGTTCACTATTTCAAGGGCACATCAAAGAATACATTGCCAAATCCATCATTGCAAAGATCTCCTATGTTTTCTAAGGCGTTTACAATTGTTGCTCTTATATTTAGGTTACTGATCTGCTTTGAGTTAATTTGGCATATTATGTGACTTAAGGATAATTTCAATTTCTCTTTTCGCCTATGGAAGTCCAGCAAAGTTGTATGAACACTAATTGTTTAAGAGACTCTTCTTTTCCACATTGAATTGTTTTAAGATAATTATCAAAAATCAATTGACTCTAGGCATTTACTATAGCTCTGAACTCTCAAATTTATTCCATCGGCTTATATGTCTGGAGTATGCCATTGTCACACTACTTTGGTCACCGTAGCTCTCCAAGTAACTTTTGATATCAAGATGTATGAAAAACAAACAAAAAAAAGAAGTATGAGTCCTCCAACCATTATTTTTTCAAATTGTTTTGATTAATTAGGGACCCTTACTATTCATGTGAATTTTACATAATATTCTAAATTTTTTTTAAAAAGGGAAAAAAATCCATAAATGTATTCCCTTAATGTTCTTGTTAACAGCAGTCCTAGAGCAAGTTGTCAGCAGGGGGAGGTCTTTTGGAGACTCTGAAAGGCCTGTGTTTCAGGCCTTTTCCCAGCTTCTGGCAATTGTCAGCAATCTTTGCCATTCCTTGACCCATTCTACTGACACATTACTCCAGTTTCTATCTCTGTGCTCATGGGGATATCTCTCGTCCTATCTCTACATACAAATTTCTCTCTTTTTTATAAAGACACCAATCATTGAGTTAGGGACCACCCTACTCCATTAGGACTTCACCTTAACCTGTTTCTATCCGCAAAGACTCTATTTCTAACATCATATTCATAAGTACCAGATGTTAGGAATTGAACACAAGGTTTTTAGAGACACAAATCTGCCAGTAACAATCTGTTCCCGAACCTTCCACACTTTATGTCTTTTTCCAATGTTTCCACCCTATTTCAGAATCAACAATTTTATTCATTTTATCATTAACTCTTATCCAAAATTGCATTAGATAAGACCAGGTGAGGTGGTTCACACCTGTAATCCTAGTGCTCTGGGAGGCTGAGTTGGATGGATTACCCTGAACTCCCAGGTTTGAGACCAGCCTGAACAAGAGCCAGACTCCATCTCTAAATGTAGCCAGGCATTGTGGTGGGTACCAATAGTCCCAGCTACTTGGGAGGCTGAAGCAGGAGAATCACTTGAGCCCAAGAGTTTGAGGTTGCTGCGAGCTGTGGCTCCATGACACTCTACCAAGTGTGACTAAGTGAGACTCTGTCTCAAAACAAACAAACAAAAAAAATTGCATTAGATAATAATTTTAAAACTCCTAAATATCATCTAAATTAGGGTTGATAAAACTCTGGGTATGGTTTATCTAGGTCTAAAATTACTCTTTTTTTTATGTAATGATGTCAGATTGTACTAAAAAAAACATCACATTGTACCCCACATATGCATAAATGTATTCATTATCTATGTGTATTTGACTTAATAAAAAAAAGTAAAAATATAGTGCACAGAATGGAAGAAAAGTTTTCAGTCACACATATGGCTATTGAATTCACCATACAGAAATATTACAACAAAATAATTAAAAAGACACATCATCCATTTTAAAATGAACAGAGGATCAAAAGAATCTAAATAGGTGGGTTTTTTTTTCTTTGAAAGCATTTTCACTGTTATAAAATAAGATATTTCATGCAACGTATTAACTCTGCCCCCCCAAAACCCAACCTCCCAACAAACAAAAAACTATCTGGGAATACTGGTATGCTAACATATTACTGCTGTACTAAAATTACTCTTTGTACAAAGACCTGTGGAACTTTAAGCAAGTTATGTTTCCAAAATACAATGCCAAGACCTGCATAGTAGTCAATCTCCTTCTTTTTTTTGAGACAGAGTTTCACTTTGTCACCCTTGATAGAGTGCTATGGATTCACAGCTCACAGCAACCTCCAACTCCTGGGCTTAGGCCATTCTGTCTCAGCCTCCTGAGTAGCTGGGACTACAGGCGCCCACCACAACGACCGGCTATTTTTTTGTGGCAGTTCGGCCAGGGCTGGGTTTGAACCTGGCACCTTTAACATATGGGACCGGCACCCTACTCACTGAGTCACAGGTGCCACCCATCAATCTCCTTCTTAAAGGGAGACAAGTAAAGGAATCAAGACGTCACTGTTTGAAAACAAGTTTCTAACCCAGCATGAGGAATTCCATTACATTGCATGGACTGAGAATAACCCGGTATGGTTTGATGCTCTGTCCTTTGAGCCCATGGAGATACATCATCCCCTTCTCTGAGTTTTGGAAACAAATTAAGTTCCTTCCTTCTGGGCCATGGTGATGAGCACATCCTTTCAACCTGCAGGAGCACTGGTCAACCCCTGGTGATCAAGGAGGTGTTCCCATCTTTGGAAGCCAAGTGGACATTGGTCCTGCATGTTCAGCCTATACTCTCTGACTGGCAGCAGTAGTTCTGAAGGGCTACCTCAGAGTTATTTATCTTTCATCATGAGAATAACATATTTGCCATCAAGTAACTCTACTACTGTATTTCTTATCTATAAAATCTTACAAGTTCAACAACTTTTCATTATTTCACCCACCCCTTTCCTCTTCAGTTCAAACTGGCAGCATTTATGATAAAATTGTTGATCGTTTCCTTGAGGGCCATACCTAATCTCTCTTGCCAAAATCTTTCCATGTGTATTCTTGGTGTTTTCTCCAGAATGTGATTTCTCATCTTTTGCAACATAGGTAGGGTGAGAACATTGCTTCTCATTCAATAGCTTCCTTTCATATTATCTCACTTTTATTTACTTTCACTCGAAGCATGAAGTAGAAACCAGGCCATACCTTCTGAGTTTTTCTTAGAAACCTTCTCAGTTTAGAATCCAAATCAATTGCCTGAAAGTTCTATTTTCCACCCAACAACACAGCACAGTAAAGCCAAACTCTTTTCTTTTTATAACAAGGATCATCTTACAATTTTCAAAAATGTATACACTTATCTTTGAATCCTTACCGCAAAGAATTTTAAGATTCATATTTCTGCTAACCAATTTTCCAAAGCAATCTAGGCATTTTCTATCATTTGCTTTGAAATTTGTTTACCCTATGGCAGGACTCAATTCCAAAATCACTACTACATTTTAAGGGTCTGTTTCAGCAGACCTTGACATCCTTGTATCAAAATTTTTATAGAGTGTCACAAAAATTATTCCTAAAGCAGCCATACACAGGGAAAATGGGAATGGTAGTTCATTGTGCCTTTATATATAAAATATTAATTAGAAAAATTTATAAAATATAGAGAATATGTATTTTCTAAATATTATGTAAAATTTCATACATCTTTTTTTTTTGAAAAATATCAGTTCATGTTTTTACCCACTTTGTAATGTGGTTATTTGTTTATTTTCTTGTTGATTTGTTTGAGTTCCTCATAAATGTTCTATATTAGCCCTTCTTGTATGTATAGTTTGTGAATATTTTCTTCCATTGTGTAGGTTACCTACTTTCTTGATTTCTCTTCTGCTGTCCATTAAAACTTTTTAATTTAATTAAGTGGTATTTATTTATATTTATTGTTGCTCTATTTGCCTTTTTAGTGTTAGTTACAAATTCTTTGCATAGGATACTATCTGGAAGAATTTTCCCTATGGTTTCATCCAGAATTTTTATGGTTTCCTGTCTTAATTTTAAGTAATCCCTGTATCTTTGTTTATTTTGCATTTATTTTAGAGATAAGCTCCTATTTCATTCTTCTATAGTTTTTGATCTGTGTCTGTGTACCTTCTTTTATTAAACCTCTAATAAGGACATTAATCATTAAATTTACAACCTACTGAAATGTAAGTGATGTCATCTTGTAATCTTTATACTAGATTCATCTGAAAAGACTCTTATTTCCAATAAATTCACATTCTGAAGTTCTGGGTGGATCCATATTTGGGAACTACTCTTCAACATTACATCTGAAAATGCATTATATATGCATTTTTTTACCACCACCCATTGCTTTCAAAATAATTATTAAAAATGCTAATTCCTCATGTGTTGTTTGAGTTGAAAGTCATAAAATTTTAAGAAATGAGTAAGAACTTCAGAGTTATTAAAGAAGAAATACTTTTCTTACATTATAATTTAGATAACAAGTGACTAAGTCATTTCACTATTGTGTTTAAAATATTGGATTTCTCAGTAAATGCTAATTTTGTAATTGCCTGATAGCCACTGAACTTTCTGAGTGATCAATAAACTTTCACAGACAAGTTAAAAAAATGAACTAGAATTGAATAGAGCAACTTTTAAAAATAATTCATGTTTTTACTTATTCTTATTTTTAAATGTATGTACTCCAAGAAAATAATAGTATTATATAAACATACTTGAAATCTTAAGTCATTTTATGGTTCTGGAAGAGCTTCCTTTTTATAAAACACATGCTCATAAAATGATAGAAACTTGTTGATTGATAAAAATATGTAATTACATAATAATTTTACCAAATTGTCATGTTCAGAAAATACCGTATTATTATTAAGACATTAGATTTTTGTTAACGGTTAAAAAATTGAATGTTTCAGAAAGTGGCTCATGCTAAGCAAATTATGTACATTGATAACTAAATTAGCCTTCATTGAAGAAATATGTTAATTTTTAACCTACTGACTTACTCTTAGAAAATTGCTAAATGCTGAAAATGTCTAAACATTTCAATTCAAAGGCATTATTAAAAATTATAATGATAGAGTTCTTCACCCAATTTTTATTTGACTGAAAGGGTTATTCTATGTAACTATAATTAGGCTCCTTAAAGTTTTCTTTGATAAATATCCCTCTGTAATTACTATTTTATTAAAGCTAAATAAAAATTACATTGATCCTTGAAGCACTTTCATATGTAAATGTTTTCACATGTTATCGATGAAAGTTGGAGATTTTTATTCAGTCTTCTGCTTTTCTCTTGTTTTGACTGTGTATTATCTCTAGGGATCATGTTTTCTTCACAAAATCAGCTATATTTTATCTTATCAGATTTTTTTAAAAATCCAATTAAGTTGTTACGTTTTCAGCTCTCTATAGCCTAGAAGAGTAAAGTAGTTTTACCAAGAGTAACCTCTGATTTCAGAAGCATGTTGATTGGTGTGTTAGTATGAGACTTTCTATTAAGCTGTTAATTATACCAGGTTCATAAGATATATTAAAGCAAGTAACATTATTTCATGAGGGCTTTTATTTATAAATAAGCAAATTTCTTAAACAATTTTGTCAAAACAAGTAAATTATCCAAAGTTCTACTTTGTATTTACATAGCATGATTTTTCAAAACATTTACATTTTCAGTAAAAGCATAAAATCTTTTATGATTTTTACTTTTGTCTTTTATGATTTTTAAAAGTAAAGATCAACATGCATACTCATATAAATTAACTTATGAAGCAAAGACATTTATTTACTAAACAGAAAAAAATTATCATCTAAACTAATAATATACAGCCTATTAAATTATCAAACTTTCATGGTGTTATAGATAAGTATAAATCAAACTAAGCAGAATATTTCTGTCCAATAATTTTTATACTAATTTATTTGTAGATAAATTTTTATTATCATGATGACATTAATATCTTCGGAAAATTCTTTTTTTATATGTATATTTATATTCAGTTCTTGATATGGGGGATTTTTTTTTTAAGTAAAGCTGTAATTGTTAGAGTTAATGATTTAGTCAAATATTTCAGACCTTCCATTTCACATAGTAGACTCTCTTTCTAGCCTGATAATTCATTAAAATAAAAAAAAGGGATAATAAATTATTAATAATGAAAAACTAGAGAGAAAAATCTCCAAAAATTATTTTTAGGGTAGAAAATGGAAAAACGCTTGTGACCGACCACTAATATTAGTTGTCTACACATTATTTTTACTTGCTGGCAGACATACAATTTTACCAAAGGGAATTTTATCTAGAAAAAGACATTATGATTGACCTAAACCAATTATAATGATGCCTTCCTACTTTGTCTATGATCAGTGTGTGGATATGCATATTCTCTGGACTCTGCTGGAAGCTCTAGGAGTTGGTTTTACCCTCAGAAAGGGGAGGGGGAAGAAAGAGATAAAGTGGGGGGGCAAAAAATGAGCAAGAAGGAGGGGGCGCTCTTGCCTGTTCTTTGAGCATTGTTGAGTGAGGATGCAAGGTTCCTATCTGTGTCAGCTCTCTTGTAACCGTGTACAGAAGCATCGCTTAGACAGGGAAGATGGCAAACTAGAATCTGCTATCACATCCTTGCACAGACATGCGGTGTCCCACATTTACACATCTGTTAAATAAATAGAAGACTTGGGACATTTTAAGTAAGAATTATGTAGAATTTCTATTACTGGTGAAATGCATTCTCTAAGCACAGATTATATAGATCGGAAGAGACTGCAGAAAGTATCATTACGTAAGGACTCTTCAAAAATGTTAAAAACCTCCTTTCCCAGGAAAATCATGCAAAAGGGCTTGGTGTGAAAGTGAACTTCTTACATCTGAAGTAGAGAGTAAAGTCGTTCTCAAGGCAGTTCACGAGAGAGCATTCTGGTCATTTGTTATATAATCTGTGTCTGATCCAGCTTGCAGAATTGGTAGCAGAAGCAATTGAACCCTTTGTAAAATTAAGTTATGCAAAACAAGACAACAAAAGTTAACACT
Source organism: Arctocebus calabarensis (assembly GCA_963573935.1). Lineage (NCBI taxonomy): Eukaryota > Metazoa > Chordata > Mammalia > Primates > Lorisidae > Arctocebus > Arctocebus calabarensis. The sequence continues at coordinate 9,887 of CAUYON010117111.1, forward strand.
TGTTTCTCCAGAGTCCATTACTTGCTTATCCTGATACCCAGATACGATTAACTATACTCTTCCTAAAACCCTACTCTCAAGAGGAGCTGTCAAGTCATAGCCTCTACTCAGTTATAGAGATCTTGGATTTCTCATTCACAACAAAGTCTTACCCAGGAAATGGAACTCACTTAACACAGCAGCTGAAGATAACCACAACAGCTATTGAAATAACAACTCTAGGGTTCTTTTTCTTAAATATAAATGGAAAAGTAAATGAGCAAAAACCAAAAGAATAAAGGGAAGAGGTCAATTTAAATAACGAGATGAGAACAGAAATATTTAATCAAGAGAACAAAAATTATTATTTTCTTTGAGAAAATTGAAAAGTTCTTGCATACATAAAAGCATAAAAAGGACTCATTAACAAGGAGCAATGAGATAAGATAAACCGAAAATGAAAAAGAAAATTCCAAAATAAAAACTTATAGAAGCTTCTAAAGCATAAGTGCTGTGTATTATTAACAGGAAGAATGAAAAAGACTTACCCTTAACCTCTAAAATAGTGTGAGGAATTAAAGAAAAGTAGGGTGGGGAATTAGAGAAACACACATAATTTTAGCATTCAGATAATAATTTCTAATATTATTTTCTAATAAGTGGAAACTGGGCTATTTGAATAGAATATGTGATTCTAGAACAGAACCAAGAAAAATATGAGATAAATCTGGAATATTTTATAGTGCCACAAAGTAACAAGGATAAAAGTTGCTGGGGATATGTTGGAGACACAAAATAGTAAATGAACTGAATTCTCAAAGGCCAAAGCTGAAGCAAGTGAGCAACAGCAAAAAAGTAATAATGCTTATAATCCAAAATATAAAATAAATATTCATAAATCCATACTGAGATAATGTTATATACAAAGGATTGAGTAAAAATTAAATGGAAGAGAATCGACAAATCTTCCATGCAGAATCCTTCCAAATAATTTAGAGATACTGGGATAGATATTTGGGCTTCAAAAAGGTGTAACATAAACACTTATGATTGAATGTTGGCCTCATGTTATGACTTCCTTATAAAAACTAAAGTAGGGAAAGAAGGAATGAGAATAATCATTTTTTAGTATGAGAACTTGACAACTCAGCTACAGACAGCTCAACCTCAACAGTGACATTCGTGATATAAAGTAAAAATAATGGCCCTTTATATCAGGGGTATTCCTCTCAAAACTCCACAACCCCAGTTCAATCATAAGAAAAGCACCTGACAAATGTCAATTAAGAGACAATCTATAAATACTTGACCAATACTTCTGAAAACCGTAAACATTATCAAAAATAAAGTGTGAGAAATTATCAGAATCAGGAGAGGCTTAGGCAGACCTGACAAGTAAATGTAACATATCATCCTCATTTGTATCCCGGAATAGGAAAAGGAAATTACGCGCAACTAATGAAATTCACTATCATGTATTACTATTGGTTTATTCATTTTAATAAATGTACCATTCTTACGTAGGGGAGACTTAATGTTTGGTATATGGGAACTCTTTATAGTAGATCCAAAAATTTTTGTAAATCTAAAATGAAATAAGTTATACCTTTAATTTCAAAAAATTAATTATAAAGCATGTGAATCACACAGGCATAACCCTCAGCCTGACAACAAAACATTCATAGAGAAATTATTTTAAACACATAACTGTATGTACTAATAAATTATCGTTATGTTATGCATTTTTGTAAAAACCTATTCCCCCTTTCATGAATTTATATGGGGATATATTCAAGCCAAATTATAGAAAGAAATTAGCAATATAAGGAAGAATATCTTTAAAAAAAAACTTCTATCTATTCAAACTGAAACAAAGTTTCAGGATGATGCTTTCCAGCAAGCTCACAGATGAAACTTCACTGCCTGAAGAAGAGGATAAGAGGCGTCTATAAAATGTCTTTTACTGTAAAATAAGAGATTTCCTTGCAACAGAGAGTATAACTCAGTGATATCCAGATATCTGGTGACTCAACCTTATTATTTGTCAAAAATATAAATTTAAAAATTATAAAATTGCAATTATAGGAAATAAAATTAGTACCTGAAATTATGATCTCAATATTACCCACACTAAGATGTGTTATTGTTTTCAGTATTGTAAAGTTATTACCACATTTATTACTGTAAGAAATTAAGAATCTTGACACTGGGCCTTGAGAAAGGAATTTTTATACTGATGTTATACTTTCTATAGCAAAATATTTGCACAATGTTATAATCTGTATTTTTATATTTTGGAATCAACTTTTCTGCAAAACAAGAGTGAATACTGTGACAATATTATAAAAATAAAAAAAAAGAGTTACACAACCGCAGCCCTATAAACTTTTACATTTTCAGAACTGTGATTTTTATTGTTTTAACTTTGATTAACCACATGGCCTGCATTGTTGAAGATGCATGAAAAAAAAACCCTGCTTTTCAAAGAAAAACCTTTTATTTTTAATATACGCAGATAAAATACACATTCATAAGCCTGTAGAGAAAAGGCTATTGGCATGATTTCATATTAAAGAAACTCATATCTCAAATCCTATGAGAATTTCTTTTCTATACTGTCATCCCAGCAACTTACCTATGTATAAAGATAAAAAGGCTTTATAGTTTTAAAAATGATGCCATCTGTGCACAAAGAATAAAACTGAATACAAACTTCACTTTATAGCAGCAATATTTCAAGATAAATAGGATTTGCCAGAGGTAAAAAGTAAGCTGTAAATTTATGAAGAAAGTCATTGTAATGAGTGGAAACTGGTTATAAGACTACACTCACATCATTTTTCCTAAGTTTGATAATGTAAAGGATCAAATTCAAAACACACATTTGTGAATGTTAGCTGTTAGTGATATAGATATTAAAATGCTCTCAGCCCTTTCTTCAAAATCGAATAGTTTCGTAGAGGAGAGACATGTAAAGCATTCTTATAAAAATCCATTGTTGTAGATGTAAATATAATCCAGATTTTAGATGGGTTTTCTCTGACAATTGAAATCTAGATGTGATTTAAATTAACGCTATGCTAATTATAACCCTTGCATGTTCTGTGCAAGTTTTCTCCAGAAACTTTAAGGCTTGAGTTATATGAAGAGTCATCTCTGGCTTTTATTTTCTTCCTTGTCTGAATGTTCCCTCAAATTCATACTTTTGTCCTTTGTTTATAATTTAACATAGAATAAAATTTGCATCTCAAACTCTTTCAGCAATTAATATAGACAAATACTCTAAATTAAACAAAAACAGATAAAATCATCTACCTGCACTTGAATTTTCTACATGTCCTAAAATTGTTTAGGGTGTGAGACACATGACATTTGCAAATAATTTTGAGTTTTAGAGGTCCCAGTTCTCAGAAGTACCACGATCCCTTTGCCATGATCCTAAACCAATCCACTATTTTCTTCTTCATTTATCTACTCTAAGCATTAGAAATAAAGCAATACTAGGTAACATATATTGGACTTTTAAAGATATGCCTATAAAATTTAGAATCACGCCGTATGAATCATATGTACCCCAAAATGTAAATATCATGGATATTTTTATTTTGCATTTTTTTATTCAATGATATTAGAAAATATTGCTAAAGTACACTTAAAAAGAGCAAAACCACATGGAATTTGGGGAAATGTCTTTTTAAAAATAACACATTTAATTTTAATTTTGAAATATATTGGGGATATCCAAAGTGTATGTGGAAATTTATGAAGAAGGAAGAAGGAATTTCAATTGTGAAGACATTGAAATAGTTGATATGGAAAGGAATTAAGATCTCAAATTGCTTGAGCATTAATTGGAGTAGCAAATGAGTATTAGGTGATGAAGGGTCTGGATTGAATATATAGTCAGAAGGTAGAGCATGATAGGGTTACTTAGAAGATAGCATAAAGGACATTAATATCTAGCTTGTAAATGCTTAGGGGGCTGGTAAAGAGATTATGCCAGGTTGCATAACAATTTCTAAATTATTTAGGTAAAATAAACCTACTTTTTTAGTATGAAAAAAAGAAAAACAAGATGACATTCGAAAATACCACCAAAATGATGTTACCAAAGAAGAATATGAGAGACTATCATAATAGTTTAACAAACACACAAAAATCCATATATATCTTAATGTTTAATAAGTTATGTTATATTTTGTCATCGTTACTGCATTACATAAATATTTACATTATTCTCTAAATTAACAGAATGCTACATCCAAACCAGTGTATAAAGGCATTTATTTTTATTTTCTTAGTAGGGGATTGCAGGTAGCAATTTGGAATTTAAAATATTGAAAATACAGGGCAGCACCTGTGGCTCAGTAAAATATTGAAAATACATTGAATAGAGATTCTATGTTTTATTCCTATGGCACATAGTAACAAATATTACCTCTATTTGTAGGTAACAGAACCAAAATTTTAGTGGTTCGTTAGACCACAGAAATGTTGAAATTTTTGCTTGTAGTTTTGGAGGACAAGTTATGGACAAATAAAAAGGGAAAATCATATCTGCAACATTGTTTGCAAGATACCCTACTGGTCAAGTTCTCTTGTATAATTACTACTTCTTAGATAAACATCTGAATCACACGCACATATATAGTCAGTGATCATATAATTTTTGTGATAAAATATTCAGGAAAATCTGGCTACATTTTGCATGCTTTCTTGAAATTATAAAAATTGTTTAAAGAGTATTGTCTTTCATAGCTTTTAATAACACATTATGTAACCTTTTAAAGTGTGAAATAATAAAGGTATTTAATAACATTTAAATGACACCAATAAAAACCTATACCATATAAATATGGAAATGCAGGATTTGTGTGGCTGATATTTTGAATACAAATGTGATTTTTTGTTGCTTGAAATTATTATTTTATAGAGGAATGATTCACATCTAGTGTATCATGGCTCCCTCACAGACACACCTGATACGTGTATAGGGTCAAAGGAAAATTTAAAATGATACAACTAATATTTATGAACTAGATATATTAATAGATGAAATTTTCATATTTAATTTAGGCATAGAAGAAGCTGCACACAGTATTATCCGACATAATAATTTCTCCAGAAAATTCTAGCATTACTAGTGATGCAATGCACATTTTACAATATTAGCGCATATTATAAAATATATATATTGCTTTAGGAGAAAATGAATTTGAAAGAAATTTGAAAGGCACAATCATTTAAAAATGTATAGGCTGTCCTTTTTATAGAATGATTTCTTCAATTTATTAGCCACCTTTAGCTACAATTAGACTTATTTTTTTCGATAATAGTCTTAACTATTTCAAGAAGCAGTAAATACTGATGAAAGTTGGGAGTAGAGAAGGGCAAAGATATAAGAAGCAGTGCTTCAAAAACTGATTTGAGGTGAACAGATTGTCCAGCCTGATGTCCAGCAGAGAGCACATCTGAATGCTGTAGTTTCTCATGGTGAGTTTTGATTAATTAATCTTAATTTAGCACTTCCAGATCTTTGAATACATAATGTTGGAACCAATTTTGGAGTGTTGAAACTTTATAAACAATCATCCACCCGGACATAATCTAATTGGTATTTTATGACCTGTCATTCACTTTTAAGTTTTCCTCATCTATATGGAACAGAGAGAATGTCAAGTAGTTATATTTAATCCAAAATAGATGATCAAGAAAAAAATACATTAAAAAATGCAAAGCCTACTTAATGTTTGGCTGTTGAAAGAGTTAATCATAAACAACTTTGAATGAAACATAGTTAACATGCTACTAAATGATTTATTTTATCTTATTATTAATTGATACTTGGGGTTCTTTGGATAAGCCCAATTTATAAAATTAAATACTAATGAAATACTTAACAATGCCACGCATTATTCTATGTGTGATATGTATATACACTTATATATATTCCTATTTCAGCTATTTAATAGTTAGTTACATTATTATCATCAGGTAAGGGTCAAGTGGGAAAAAATACAAATTTGCCAATGTAACAGTGATGAGAAATGGTGAAGCTATTGTTCAGACTGAAGTAGTCTGTTATTAAATCACCATGCCATTGTGTATGTGAACACATTCATACATATGAACTTGCATTATATGTAATTTGTATCCTTGTTTATGTGTATATGTATATATGTAAGCATATAATGAGAGTTAATTTTCTCCCCTTTTTCACCTGTGATGGTTAGCTCAATATTAATTTCTCTTATAGAGATAGGTTGCCTTGCTCACTGTAATTTAAAATACTCTAAAGCACTGGGCATATGAATGTTGTCTTGTACTGTTTTGATTCATTTGACTAAAATATATATAAGCACGTTCAAGGGTTATATAGGGTTTCAAGCAATACTCTATCCTTATAGAAGAGTAAAACCATAAGATCTTTCCTTCTAGAACATTTTAAATAAACTCTGCAAAGCCCAATGGATTGTTATCATATAGAATAATTCAACAGTTTATATGTACTGATATGAATGTATTTTAGACTTTATCAAGAATTTTTAGTGTGTTGCTTGCGTTTTTGCATACTTTTTTAGAACCAAAATTATTTTAATATAGTTTTCTTGACTTAATTTATTTTAATTAAAAATCATAACATTTTACAGAAATAAATTTTATCTAAAAATTAAATATATACTTAAAGAAAATAACTGGTATATACTAACAAATATAATTGTAAAAATCAATAAATGTATCTAAATGTGTATTTTTAAATTTTAGAATTGTTTAAAATACTGGAAATCAAATGGTTTTGATTATATTATAGTAACCAAATCATCACAATAAACTCAATACTTTAACATTAATATTTTTATTATAAAATATGACATATATGAACCAACATTATTAATGGAAACAGTATTTGTTCCTCATCATAGATCTACTTAACATTAGGAAAAATGATATTTCAGTTTCATCATACCAGCTGTCATACCAATTCCTTTACAAGGCTCAGCTTTCATCCCAGCATAAAGTGAAACCAATTTTGAACTTTCACTTTGAAGCCATTTCCTCTTTTGTAGAATTTGTCAAATTTTAATTTTTATGTTCAAAGAAATTTCATCACAAACACTTTATCATCTCCAACCTTGTTTCATAAATAAAAGATGCATATCACTAGCCTAAAAACTAAGCCATTGTAATGAAATATTTAAATCATACATTTTTCCTTCACATTGATACTTAAAGAGCAATTGAGAAATAAATACATGCTTTACTATGAGGGGTAATCTAGCGAGGGCTTTATTAAAATGGGAAAACTATGTATCATGATTTAAAAATAGGGATGGAATTATGATATCCTAGTTTGGGGAAAAGTGATAGATAATCAGAAGATGATTTAATACTCAGATAGAATTGTCTAATATTTTATATTCATTTGTCTGTAATATTGAAGAGCCTAGAGCAAAAGCCTAATTATAAAAACTTTAGATCACATATGTAGCACTCCTGGTTGCTATGGAAATAGTGATCTATCTGACACTAATGACTTTGGAAAACACATGCAAATGAAATAAATCATAATTAAAGTGAAGATTAATTAGTTATCCTGATCTTGGGGAACAGTCAGGGAATGCATTTTAAAACATTTATAATGAAAAGTATGAGGTCATTCTGTAAGAAATGTAGGTACTGTTCATAGGTTTAATATCTGATTAATATGCTCAAGAGAAATTGAAGGTATAATATAGCATATAACTGTTTCTATATCTGACCTTGTTTGAAGATATGTAGATCATTAAATATGTTATTCCTTAATCTATTGTTCTTTCATTCATTTCTTCTTGAAAGGACCATCGGTCTGGAAAATAGGTGATCTGTCAATCTGTGGACATTTTCCTAGGATAGGACAGGTTATATCAACCAGTTTCATGAATTGCACATTTTTCACTAAAAGCATGATCTGGAGTCGACTACATGAGATATTTCGCACTTATTAAATCAAGTGTAAATCCGTGTGTAATGATAAAAATTAATATTCATGTAACACCTGGTTTATAAAGCTCTTTCATAGTTTAATACATGCATATCTGGTTTTTATACTTCTGGAATTTTAAAATATGAGGACCACAGTTCTTTTCATATGTATTAGTAATGTATACTAAGGATTTAAAAATTATAACAAAGAATAAGGACATAAATCATTAAGGAATGTGCCAACAAATGAATTATTGTGATATAAATTTTATGATAAATTGAGAGAAAAATCCACTTACTTAATGGTAGCTCTGGAATTACACAGTTTTCTTTAGTTATTTCAATATCATATGACAACATTCAAGTGTGTTATCATGATGTATTATTATATAAGCTAATGCAAAATTTAGTAGCCTAAATAAGTCATTTTAGTTTTCTCTTGATTTTATTGATCAGTACTTGAAAAAGATTTTAGCTGAGCCACTCATGTAAAAACATGATTCACTTAGTCTTATTTTCTGGGAACTTCTCCTGACTGAGAAATCCAAAATGGCTTAACTTAGCTTTATACTGTTGCTGAAATGGCTGGGAAGCAGAGGCTGGACAGAAAAATCCCACCCGCTAAATCTCCTTTCTATGTCTAACTTGGATCTCATTTCAAAACGGGCTTTTTTCGAGTATTTCACTTTTAATATGGCTATTCAAATGTTCCAACTTATTCTGAGGCCAGCATCATGACAATCCTAAGAAAAGACAAAAACATCATTAAAAAACTACTGATCCAAATATCTCATGAGGATAGATACAAAAGTCTTCAACAAAATGTTAGCAAATCAAATCAAACTATGTAAAACAAAATCTACCATGCCGACTGAGATTTATCCCAGTTATGCATGACTCACTCTTTTCTTTCTTTCTTTTCTCTCTTTCTTTCCTTCCTTCCTTCCCTTCCTTCCTTCCTTCCTTCCTTCCTTCCTTCCTTCCTTCCTTCCTTCCTTCCTTCCTTCCTTCTTGCTTTCTTACTTGCTTGCTTTATTGCTCTCTCTCTCTCTCTCTCTTTTTTTGTTTTGTTAGTTTTGTTTTGTTTTGTTTTCTTGGCAGAGTCTCACTCCGTTGATCTAGGTAGAGTGCTGTGGCTTTATACCTCACAGCAGCCTCAAACTCCTGAGTTCAAGTAATCCTCTTGCCTCAGCCTTGCCAGTAGCTGAGACTACAGGAATTCACCACCATGTCAGGCTAGTTATTATATTTTTAGTAGAGATGGGATCTTGCTTTGGTTCAGGCTATTCTCAAACTCGAGCTCAAGCAATCCACCCACTTGGCCTCTCAGGTTCTAGGATTGCAGGTCTATTTCAATGTTTTTCAATGTTGGAAAATTCATTACAGTAATAAGTGAAAGCTGATGAATCACAGCATCATATCAATAAGTTCAGAAAAAGCATTTGACAAAATCTCATACTCATCCATGATTAAAAAAATAAAAAATAAAAAACTCTCAGTAAATGTGGAATAGATGGGAAGTTTGTCAATTTTATAAAGAATATCTAAGACAGCCTACAACTAGTATAATTAATAGTGAGAAACTCAAAGCATTCCTACAGAGATCAAAGGAAAGTCAAGGTTGTCTCCTCTTACCGTTGCTTTCCAACATTGTCCTCGATGTCTTAGCTAATATAATAAGGCAAGAAAAGAAAGGAAAAGAAGAAAAGAAAAGAGGTATAAAGATTCAGAAGGAAGAAGTAAGACAATCTTTATTTATAAGTGACATGATTGTTTATCTTGAAAGCCTGAAGTATTAAGAAACTATTCCTGGAAATGATAACGAATTATGTTAGAGTTACAAGGCATATTAAGACACAAAATTCAACACATTCTATAGGCTTGCAACCAGAAAGTGGAAAGTGAAAGTAAAAATACATTTAGATTAGAATAGAAAAGAAGAAATACTTACATATGAATCTATCAAAATATGCACAAGATGTGGATTAAAAAAAGAAAAAGAAATCTGAAGAAGGATATCAAAGAATAGCCAGATAAACAGAGACAAAGTCCATGTCCAGGGTTTGGAAGACCCAGTTTTCAAAAGGTCATTTTCACTACCTTGATCTATAGACTCAATGCAATCCCAGTCAAAATTACAGCAAGTTACTTTGTGAATTTCAACAAAATTCTAAAATTTATATAGAAAAGCAAAAAAGCCTAAATGGTGAACACAATATATTGGAGAAAAACAAACATGGAGTACTGACACTACTCAACTTTAAGACTTACTATCAAAAAAGGGGGGGGAGAGATACCATAAAGCTGCAGCAATTGAGACAGTGAAGACAAGACAAATAGATCAATGAAACAGAATAGAATGTTGGGAAACCAATCCATGTAAATATTGTTATATGATCTTTGAGGAAGGAGAAAGGCAATCTGGAGAAAAGAGAGTCTTTTCAGCAAATGGAACTGGAAAAGAACTGGATATCCAGCTGCAAGGAAATGAAACTAGACACGAAGCTTACATGCTTTATGAAATTAAATCAGAAAGGATCACAGACTTAAATGTAAAACACAATACTATAAAACACGTAGAGGATAAAATAGGAGAATATCGAGATGATCCTGGATAGGGTAATGCTTCAGTTCCAAAAGCAAGTTCTGATCCATAAAATAAAAAAATACATAAGCTGGACTTCGGTAAAATTGAAATTTTCTGCTTTGTAAAAAATACTATCAAGAAAACAAAAATACCACAGACTGGATGAAAATATCTGCAAAATATATATTATATCAGAGTAATATGATACAAAATATAAAATGAAAATATACAATACAAACATTAAAATATACAATACAAACACTAAAAAACCCAATACAATATCAATACAAACATTAAAAAACCCAATTTAAAAATCAACCAAAGATTTGAACAAATAATTCACCAAAGAGTTACCCTTCATGTATTATCAGGTAATGCAAATTGAAAAAATCAATGAAATAGTACCACACTCCTATTATGATGGATAATGTCTAGGAAAATCTAAACGCTACCAAATACCAAGCTAACCCCAATAAATGCTGGTAAAGATGTGGGGCAATAGGGGCTCTTTGATTATTTTTTGGAATACAAAATGCACAACCTTTTGAAAGTCAGTTTGGGTTTCTTATAAAACTGAACATACTTTTATGAAGTGATTTAGCAAGCATGTTCTTAACATCATTGAAAGAAACTGCACAAAAACCTACACATGGATGTTTATACCAACTTTATTCATAGTTCCCCAAATTTGGAAGCAATCACAATGCTTTTCAGTAGGATCAACAAACTGTGGTACATATAGGCAATGGAATATTATAAAACACTAAAAAGAAATGAGGTCTCACATCAAGGAAATACACGAAGGAAATGGATATTAGTGATAAACAAAGGCAATCTGTACAGGCTACAAGTTCTACAATCCCAAATCCTTTTGTATAGCCTCGGTGTATGTGGCCAGTGCTGTAACCACTGAACTACGGGTGCTGAACCTAGTAACAGGTTTTGAGAGGATTGACTCTAATATCGAAAATGTTCCATTGTTGGTAAACATTATCAAAGGGCATCGCGTGTCTTTGGTATTAACCTGGATGGAATTGCAGTGAAATTTTTCCTTAAAGGAAACATCAGTCAACACAGCAATGTTCATCATAGATTTATGTTAATAAATTGCTGCAGCCACTCAACTTTTACCAACCACCGCCCTGAATAGTCTCTACAACCATCGACACTGAGGCAACACCCTTCACTAGCAAAGGTTACATCTCACTAAAGGCTAAGATGATTGTTAACATTTTTTTTAGCAACAAAGTATTTTTAATTTAGGCATTTCCATTGTTTTGTTAGACATAATGAGATTGCCTCTTATCCTGCTACAGGATAAATATAAGCTTTTCTATACTTTGGGAAAACACAAAGTACACACACTCATCTACTTATTTTACTTGAAGAAAAGTTATCCAATACATACTTTCCTGGCTGCATAATCAGATATTTCAAATGAACCCTTCAAATTGACCATAACAGAAATTGCAAGAAAGGATTGTTTGCATAGACATTAGATCATTTCTTGGAACATTTTCTATGTTGTTATTCTTTATCCTACATGTTAGTGGACGATGACTACAAAGGTGTCAAAGACAGAATTTACAGTAAGTCACATCCCTTTCGTGATTGAAAATCTGCCCCCCCCTTTTTTTAATCCCACTGAGATACTGAGCAAAGGAAAAGATCATCTATGTTAATGTGGGTCATTACAAAAGTTTTGAGATACACAAAAATCAAAAAATGCAAAATCTGTGTGGATGGAAATCAATGATGCTCTCGCAACACCAATAAGCCAAGCAAGCTGAAACTTACTGGTTGAATCAGAAAGGACATTGTCGATTGTGTTTCCTAGAAGTGAAATATTGGACCACAACACAGTCTGTTTCAAAACTTTTGTAGTGATGTATGTATATATAGCATTTGGTGAAAATAGAACTGGGAGACAGAAAAAACTTCCCTGATCTCATATAATGAACATTGTTTATCTTTTCTTTATTAAAGATTACATTTATTTTGTTCATTAATTGCACTTCTTTTCATTCTCTTTATTTAGAAATATATTAATTTTACCTCAATCAAATTTATTTTAGCACTCTAAGAAACTTTCTGTAAATTTTAGGAGCTTTGTTAACTTCATTCTTTCTAAATTTCTGGCTTATTTTCTATTTCCTCCTTTCTCTGAATCGCCCAGAATCATTTTAATTTTGTTTTATTTTGTTGTTATTGCTGTATTTGTCTTAGCTTCACCTCCTTTATACAAAAGAACTCCGAAGAAGAGACTCTTTGAATTACCACAAACAATTGATTTTTACATTTGTAACATATTTATAGTTATATTTAAATAGCAAGCCAGAAAGAAAAAGTACATGGGATTGAGCTTTGTTTATCAAACAAAAAATTTCAGATTTCTCATTTTACCAACAAAAACATATGCTGTCAAGTCTGAAATGCATGGTGTCTGTAGTTGAATCTAGAACTTTGCATCCTCTGTAAAGGTTCATTGTGTTATAGTGTTCATAACGTTTTTAAGTTGAATGTAGGATAAGCCCACTTGGTAATGATTCATGACCATTTCTTAAGTTGTTATTTCTTTTCTAGGAAATGTTTAGATATTTCTGCTTTCTCACTGAACAACATAAGGGGAATAGTGCTGACCCACCTTGGTACCGTATATTTTTATTAATGCAATAAATAATTATTAAATAACTATAGTGTATTAGGCACAATTCTCTGACTGAAGTCTATGGTGCATATCTGCAAGATTATGTATTTCTTACCTTCATAGAATGTATTAGCTTAATTTTCAAACAAATTAAATCCATTTCCCACCACATATTATTTTTTATTCTTCGTGGTGTTTTTAAATTCTTCAGTTGTTCTGAATTATTTTGATAACTAGCTATATTCTTATTACTTATAAGAATCTTGCCATTTAGCATTGCTAGTTTCTAAAGACCAAATTCATAATTCAGTAATCTTTTTCTAGTAAATGTATCTCTTAGCGTGTATTACAGGCTTTCTAGCATATAATTGTAATATACCAGAACCATAGACATCTCTGAATAATATTTTCTTCCTTTCGGTTCACCAAACATTATCTTTTTAAAAAGTGACTTCAATATGTTTCTTTTATAGATGTTTTATTTAGTAAATATTGAACCATTAATGAAAATTTTCAATGAGTAAATGTTTATCTGATGTGAATGAGACCCTGAAAATACAAGTTAAAAAATGTAAATGTTATGCATCCGACACGTGCATTTTAGATTGTAACATCATTTTTAGTGAATATTATATTTTCAATATTCATTAGCTGCTTAAGTCAGCAATAGGAAAAGTGTCAGTATCATTACAGATTATACAGTGAATACAACCAACCTGATGTTCAGTGTCCAAAGTGTGATAAAGTCTTATTTATTATTTTAGCAGATATCATTTAATTTCTTTCTATGTTCTCTTTTATTTTAAGACAAATATGACTTTAGTAATTCAAGAACTTAGAGTTCGCAAAATTTCATTAACTTTAGTTGTCCTCTAATTAATAAGGCTAATGAGGAAGTCACACACAATTGTTAAAAGCTGAGTCTCCAGAGCTGTTTAAATCTAATTCCACCGCCTACTATCTCCTTGACTTGTGAATTTCCTTAACTATCTTTTCCTCATTTTTATCACAAAAAAAATGAGGTTAATAAGTGCTTGTAGATCATAGGGTAATTATAACAATTAAAGTAGCAGCAAGTACATTGAAAGAATTTAGGAAAATAATTGACACATCTCAATATATTTAGAAATGTCAATCACCTGTTTGTTGTTACTGTTTTGTTATAGATATTATTATCCGATTGCTTTAATATGGATGGATTACAAAGGTGCATTAACCATAAAAAGCATGGAAGTCAGATTTCAATGCTGCAAGTACATAAAAATTATATTCCTATATGTCTTAAAATTATTAAATGAATTTGGAGGAAAAGCTCATGGCATTTTTTTTTAGGTTATATAAATAAGAGTTCCATATACTAGTAATTTTATGTTGTAATAATATTAATCCAATAAGTAAAATAAGCACTGGCAATTGAAGTAATTAAAACTGACAATAATGATTCTCCCTCCTTTGCCCAGAATAACATGCTTTATAATATGGCATATAGTTATTTCTAATTTTATACGAAAGCAGGGTTGTTGCAGGAGAAACATCATCACAATTTCTAATTAAAAAGTAACCTAAAATATTTATGATAGATAAATGTGTTTCTGAAATAGAAAGACATACATTTCAGAAAGAGACAATAGAATAAAAATATAGATATTATAAAAGCTACGTGTATTTATGAGCCAAAGTTGGCTGCTGTATAGATCTTGCCTTTCTAATGTTCCATGCCTCACTTAATGATAAAACACCACAATTCTTTCCTTCTAGCAATAGGCTTAGTTAACCTCTGTCCTTACAAAGTGTGGCAAATAAGATTTTTTTGTTCTATAGATAATAAAATGTACTATTCCTGGGCAGATATCAGTTAATTCATAAAGGTACTCCATTCGTTGGTGAAGGTCTTATCCCTGGTGCCAGGACTGAAAATGTTGCACATGATAACGATAATATTTAGAGTTTCTGGGAAAACAGGGAAAATTTTGTTTTGGGTGAAGAACATATATGTGTGAAAAGCTCAAGCGTCTATGAGTGAGGAGAGAGGAGCACAAATATGTTCAACGCCTCATAGAGTATAGAAGATCTGACCACACAGTTCACAGACTGTGCTGCATACCTTGTTGTTGAAAGTCCCCGTAGTCACCTGGGAGGTACTTTTCTTGGGAAGCTGTGCAGGACGCCAGCACCCAGTCCACGCTTGAAAGCAGTTATGAAACTTCCAGGAATGGCCATCAGAGCTTCCACCCTGTTACGTTTGATGTCCTGAATGTCATGAGATCATCTTCCTTTCACTATTTCCCTTCTATTTAGATAAGTTAAAAAGTCACAGGGCGCCTGATCAGGTGAGTAGGGAGGATGCTCCAGCACAGTTTTTGTTTACTGGCTAAATTCTCCCCCACAAACTCTCTGTATGAGCGCCTTGCTTTGGAATCGCTGAGCTCCTTTAGGACCATTTTTGCACACACCTTTCTCATCCCAATATTTTCAGTTATGATTTTTCTATCTATTTCTCTGTGAATTGTTACTTATTCTGCTATATAGCCCCAGTCAGCTGACAATTCTGATGCACCATTTGACAAATTGTTGCAATGTTTTCATCAGTTCTGCAATTAGGAGCTGCCCTGACATCTTTTCATTAGGGATGTTTTCTCTACCAGCGGAAAAATGTTGAACCCACTTGTCCACTGCCATTTTCTTCATGGTATGATCCCCATGAACTTGGAATAACAGGTCACTGAGTTCCCTCCACTATTACCATGCTTAAGAAAAATTATAATGCTTGTTTGTTACTTTAATTCAAGCTCCAAAACTCTTGTGACAGCACACAAAAACACACAACAACAACAATGAATGCCGCTCAGCAAGACACGGCCCCATAGCGCGGTATGCTGCATCTTTGCATTTAATTACATTCCTCTCAACTGTGAGTAGCAGCATGTACAGTCTATTTAGATGCATAAGTTTCAATGGATTTTAACTTTTTGTAATGTATTTATGCATGTTGTAGAAATGATAAAATAGTGTCTATATTTTTATGCATTCATGGCATACCTAACTTGAAGGTTTTTCTTTGCTTCTTGGCTATACAGTGCCTTCTGTGATTTTTTTTCAAATCACCAAAAATCTAAAAAAAATGTTTTCAATAACTTTATTGAATAAAATCCATGTATAAGTGGATCTGCACAACCTATGTTGTTAGAGGGTTAACTGTTAGAATTTATTTTGCATGGGATTGTACAAAATGAGACGTGAGGTAAGCCGAAAAGTTGAAGAAATAGTCACTAGAGATCGGGAGTATTGACAGCAGAGTTTTCACGTTGTAGAATGTGGTTGTTCCAGTGCCTGAAAAGGATGCTGGTATCAGGGATAAAAAGAAACCTGTAAGCCAAGGGCACTTGGATTTAATATGTCAAGATGGTAACCAGGAAGTCAATAATTGGCAGAGACTGAAGAATAGTACAAAAGAGTCGTATCATGCCCACTTCAAAGCAATGAGCTCGGCATTTCATAACAAAGAGAAGTCTCAGTTGGGATGTGCCAAAAGTAAACGAGACACATTTATTCCTGAAATAAATGGAAGTTAAACGTAAGTCTTGAAAGGAGATGTCAACAGGACAGAAGATATACTAACAGTTCTATCAAGTAATATTTAATCCAAGTCAGGAATTAGATCCTTGAACAGGCTATTGAGTATTTTTTTTTATTTCAAAATATTAGAGATGCAAATGTTTTTGGTTTCATGTATCAATTTTGTTATTTTTGAATCAGGGTTATAAGCATGTCCATCACCCAGATAGTGTTCTGTGTCCCCGTTCAGTAGGTAGGTTTCCTCCTCTCTTTTGTAAGCCCCCTGCGTTATTTCTTCTGAGTTTTACTTCCCTCTGAGCACACATGTGCTCACCAGTTAGTTCCAATCTAATAGTGAAAGTGTGTGGCGTTTTTCTGTTCTTGAAAGACTTCACTTAGGAGAATGGTCCCTAGTTCCACCCTTGTTATTGCAAAAAAGTATTAATCCATCCTCTACGCCCATGCAGCATTGCAGAGTATTCATATAACACATTTTGTTTCATCCACTCATAAATTGGTGGGCACTGGGTTGATTCTATACTTTTGCAATTGTGAATTGTGCTGCAATAAACATTTTCGTGTAGGTGTTTTTTTCATAAAATGATTTTGTTTCATTTGGGCGAATACTCAGTAGTGGGATTATAGATCAAACGGTAGGTTTATTTTTACTCCTTTGAAGAATCTCTATACTGTTTTCCAAAAAGTTTTTATTAATTTTCAGTCTAACCAACAGTATATAAATGTTCCTTTTTCTCTGCATCCATGCCAGCATATATTTGTTTGGACTTTTTAATAAAAGTCATCTAACTATAGTAAGGTGGTATCTCATTGTGTTTTTAATTTGCATTTTCACGATGATTACTGATGTACAACATTTTTTATGTGTATTGGGTGTTTGTATATCTTCTTTTGAAAAGCATCTCTTCATGCCTTTTGCACACTTTAATTAAGGTTATTTTTTTTCATCTTGCTTATTTGCTTTAGTGGCTAGTAGATTTCTGGCTATTAGCCCTTTATTTGGTATATAGCTTGCAAATATTTGCACCTCTTCTGCGGGTTGTCTGTTCTGCTGATTATTTCCTTAGCCATGCACAAGCTCTCTGATTTAATCATGTCACATTTATTTATTTTTGTTGTTGCTGGGATTCCCATTGTGGTCTTCACAATTTCTTTGCCAAGGCAGATAGCTAAAAGAATTTTTCCAATATTTTCTTCTAGAGTTCTTATAGTTTCATGCTTTACATTTAAGCCTTTTTATCCACTGAGCAGTGAGAGATATGGATCCCATTTCACCCTTCTGCATTTGGCTATCCTACTGAATTCAAAGCAAGAGTTTTAGATGACTCTATTATAGAAGTATGTATAATGGTTAAAAGTTTGGTAAAAGGAGGGGATACACAGAACATTGGAGTCATAAGAGTCCAGGTCGTAAAGATTACACAGAAAAATCTGCGCTCCAGAGAAGCTGAATTAATTCAATCCGTATGAAAAATTTAATCCTGACATGAAGTTAAAAACTGTATGCAGTGCTATTTTTCAAATGCTTTTCCGAATGGCCTGTAGTAAAGATTATAACATGTGTAGGCTGTGTCTATGTCCTAATTGATCATGTTTGGGGACCTACATCAGAGTTCAATATTTTACTCTATATAGTTTCCCAAAATTATTCTAATAGTTTAATATTGCTTCCCTACTTTTTACTTTATTTAGAAGAAAATACATGTCTATGAGTATTTTTTGTATGTCTTCGGTAGGAAGTACCAGTAAATACATACATAGGAGCAGTACCTCAGATAATATTTTCAATATGCAAATAGCTTACACTTTCAGACATAATCTATGTTGTGGACTCCACCCCCCAAACTTACACATTGAAACCTAATTACTGTGATAGCAGGTGGGGTCTTTGGGGTTGATTAGATCATGAGGATGGAAATACCGTCCTTATAAGGTGCTGAAAAGACCGTAGTTCTTCCTTCCATCATCTGAGAAACATAGAAACTTACAGAGTGCCTTCTACCAGCCAGACGTGGCCCATCCTAATTCAGCAAATTTGCTTTGACTTTGAAATTTACAGCCTTAAAAACTGTGAGAAAAAAATTTCCATTGCTTATATGCTACCCAGTTAATGGGTAGTATGTTTTTAAGCAGAGTGGACTAAGGCACTTTCTAGTAAAAAATATTACATATTATCATCATAAACCATAGAAACCAATAGACAGAAATTACTTATAATTTTTATCATTTATAAAGACAACGGCTTATTATAGCAAACATTTTAACAAACACATATTCAGCACAGAATATACAGTCGTTCTGTGCATGCTGCTTGGGTACTGCATTTATCACTTACCACCTGGAACACATTTCCCTGGGAATCCTATTGTGATAATCACAGAAATGGATGTAAAACAGCACTTAGTTAAAAACTTTCAAGTGGCATATAATCACTAAAGAATTATCATTGATATTAGAATTTTTATGTCTGCTGTGAATTCCATTTTGAAAACTTACCATAATTTATTTAACTTGACCTCCCTAATCAGGCACTTATCCTATTGTGTGTGGTTGTTGTAGGTTTATCACACTTTCAGACCAGCTATATGTGATCATAGATTTAATGTCTGTGAACCACAGTATGCTCATAAAATGTGAATAAACAAATATTATAGTTTCCTTCAGAAAAAAATGAAACAGTGGAAAATGTATCTATTACAGGAAGTAAGATATAGTTAGTAATTTAATTTTTTATTATTGTGTCATCATTATTTGAACTTACAATATGTTTTCACCACTAACACAATGTACAGAGTTGCATGATAATTCTTTTCTAATTATCTGATTATAACAAGTCTTATTTTGTTTAAGTCAAAAATTTGGAATAATTCTCAAGGGATCTAGGAGATGTGTTAAAGTTTGGATAATGAAGTAAGTATGTGGCTAGGGCAGGATAATAGTGCAATAATAAGTGATATTTATGTTAAATATGCTATATGTCATTCTTCCTGCCATTTTTTAAAAGAGATTGTGTGGTGTACTTTTAAAATTCCCTCATAGGGGCTCGACGTTTGTGGCTCAATGGGCTAAGGTGCCAGCCACGTACACCTGAGCTCACAGGTTCGAATCCAGCCTGGGCCTGCCAAACAACAATGATGGCTGCAACCAAAAAATGGCCAGGCGTTGTGGCGGGCGCCTGTAGTTCCAGCTACTTGGGAGGCAGAGGCAGGAGACCCGCTTGAGCCCAGGAATTGGAGGTTGCTGTGAGCTGTGATGTCACAGCACTCCATCCAGGGTGACATCTTGAGGCTCTGTCTCAAGAAAAAAAAAAAAAAATTCCCTCACAGGGAAAAATGTAATTGTCTATGTTTTGCAG
>CAUYON010117113.1:0-12026 GCA_963573935.1 Arctocebus calabarensis
TCACGCTGTCTCCTTGTGTCCCCAAAGGGATGTTTCTGGGCAGATCTCGCCAGCCAGAGATGCCTGAAGTCTTCTCTCCCCAGTCTCACCGAGCCCAGTTGCAAGGAAGCTGTTACTCGGCCACCATCTTGGCTCCTCCCCCCATTTTTAGTTTTTTTTTATTTGCAGTTTTTGGCCGGGGCTGGGTTTGAACCCACCACCTCTGGCATATGGGGCCAGCACCCTACTCCTTTGAGTCACAGGCATTGCCCAGTAGGGATATTTAGAAAGGGGAATCTTCACTGGCTAGGGCTTGAATTAGAAAATACTTAAGGTTCTGTACAGTTTTGAGTTTTCATCTAGGGAAAGTTTTAGGACATATTTATCCTCCCATTTGTTAATTTCCTTATTTTCTCTTCCCTCCTCTCTTCATGTCAAGGACAGCTTTTGGAATTGTCCATGTTCCTTTTGAGATGCTATTATAGGTAAATGAAGAGAAGGTATAGGTTTGTGTATAAGATTTGTATGCCAAATAATGACTGTTTCTGATTTAATAAACCCAGAAACAAAGACAAATTATTATAGATGTTATGGACATCCAGTGTAATACAGTAGATTGAACACAAACATTTATCTTTGCTCCTTGTAAGGCTCAATTACAATGACAGAAAATTAAACACATATGGACAGAAAGAATCCACAAGGAGAGCTGAGATATGTCCAACTCTGGAAGCTAGAAAGTGTATGTAAAAGTATTACCTAGCTTGATCCCCCAAGAGGTGAGATGACTCACTTCGTAGGCCTATGGAAAATGTAAGAATTATAGGCATCAAATAATTTCATTCTATTTAAAGAACATAACATTCTGTAAATGTTATGTTGGCTATTTAGATGCAAGATTTAATGAACATTGGAATAAATGACATAATCATGAAAAAGAAAAACTTTTATTTAAATGTTAGGCTCAGAGAGGGAGAAACGCCCCAGAAAGAATATAAGGAGAAAGAATATCACAGCTTTTCAAATAGTTGAGTGTTCTTTCATGAAGAGATGTCAGCTCAAGTCTCAGAAGGTGAAACTCTTCGAATTTATATATCCTTCTCAGAAGCTTTCCTGCTTCTGGGAATTTTAAAAAATATTCTAGATATCTCAGTAAAACTTCTGAAAGACTGCTGTGTTGAAAAATAATTAACTCATTCTTTGTACATTTATCCAACAATTGTTTCCCCGTAGAAATAGCCAGAGGTTAAGAGTACAGCAGTAAACAAGATAGGCACAATCCCTGTCTTCGTCGAGTTCACAGTCTTGAAATAAAGACAAATTTTATATGCTTCTCAGAGCAAGTGCTTCTTACTTGTAAGAGAAAAAGAATGTGCCTCGTCATGTGATAAGTGTTTTTCATTGAATCCTCATAGAAATTCCATGAGGATTCATTTTAAAAAACTGTGTGATTCTTATAGTACCTACTGTTTGATTCAATAAGGTAATGGATATCCCTGGCACAGTGCCTGCCACTAACTAATCATTCAGCCCTTCTTATTTTACCTTATGATTGTGATATGTGCATTAGGACCACATCCGAGCAGATGAGGGAAGTGGAACTCCGAGGAAGCACAGCATGCCTACTGCATCTTGGCTGTTAAGTGGTGGAACTGAGATTTGAATCCAAGTCAGTCTGTCTTAAGATTGCATGCTCCCTCCACTCTATTATAAATAAATAATCTTCCAGTGCATTATGTAAAATCATCCTGTTCAGGCTGTCTTGTTATTAAGCCAGTGTTTATGAAATAATCTCTATAGGAAAATATTAGCGTGTTTTCAAACAAGTGACTTATAAATGAGCTATGGAAATATAATTTGTTTGTAAGTGGTAGTTTAATGTGGAATCCAATGTCTATTGTTTCACATTTCTTAAAACTAAAAAAGGGGTTAAAACAGAGTTGCTGTTCTGTCTTCTCTTTTTGGAGTGTCTATGATAATAATAGAGGTTTACTTTTTTTTGTTGTTGTTGCAGTTTTTTGGAATGGGCCGGGTTTGAACCTGCCACCTCTGGCATATGGGGCTAGTGCCCTACTTCTTGAGTCATAGGCACTGCCCTGGGGTTTACTTTTATTTATTTATTTATTTAATTTTTTTTTTTGAGACAGAGCGTCAAGCTGTCACCCTGAATAGAGTGTCATGGTACCACAGCTCATGGCAACCTCCAATTCCTGGGCTCAAGCGAGTCTCTTGCCTCTGCCTCCCAAGTAGCTGGGACTACAGGTGCCCGCCACAACGCCCGGCCATTTTTTGGTTGCAGCCGTCATTGTTGTTTGGTGGGCCGGGCTGGATTCGAACCCGCTAGCTCAGGTGTACCTGGCTGGCGCCTTAGCCCATTGAGCCACAGGCGCCGAGCCAGGGGTTTATTTTTATTGACAGCTTACTATATAACTAGGTATTATAATACATAATCTATAGAAACTATGTCATTTACTCCTTACAGGGATCATATGAAACAGGTGATTTTAAAAAAATTTTTATTAAATTATAATTTTGTACATTGTTTGGAGAATACTTAGAGATCTAAAAATAGATTTGCCATTCGATCCTATAATTCCTTTACTAGGTATATATCCAGAAGACCAAAAATCACATCACAATAAAGATATCTGTACCAGAATGTTTATTGCAGCCCAATTCATAATTGCTAAGTCGTGGGAGAAGCCCAAGTGCCCTTCGACCCACGAAACAGGCAATTTTTATTATCCTTTCCTTACCTGCCCTCCCTCCCCCAGCCATGGAGAGATTGAGCTATTGAACGACTAAGCTTCCCAAGGCCACACAGCTGTTAAGGGGTGAAGTTTGGCTTAGAAGCCAGGTGTGCTGGTGTCCTGTCTTCACAGACTGTGTTGCTGATCGATGCATCATTTGGGCTTCGGTGTTGAGACTATCAACTCTTGTCACTGACTTGGGTTAGCTCCTTGACACATGTTCAAATACTCATAACTCATATAACTTTTATTTTAGAATACTATGCCTTTAGATTTAGAGAAGAGTTGCAAAGATAGTACAGAGAATTCTCATGTTCCCCTCACCTAGTTACCCCTAATGTTAATATCTTTTTTGTTTGATCCCACGAAGGGGTGCACCATTCCTGGAGGTACTTCAGTACCAGGTTGAAGTGTGGAGTGGATGGACCAAGCTCCTATTCCAACTCCCTGCTCCAAGTATTTATTTAATACATTGTCCTCAGATGGAGGCCATGTCAGATATTAAACTGATAAGAATAGATACTATACTTGATCTGTTAATATCTTGCCTAACTGGCTAATTTGATAAAACTAAGATGTTAACATTGATATAAGACTATTAATTAAATTACATAATGTATTCAGATTTTACTGGTTTTTCCCCAGTGTCATTTTTCTGTTCCAGGATCCCATTCTAGGATATCACCTTGTCTTTTTTTTTTTTTTTGATACAAAGCCTCAAGCTGTCGCCCTGGGTAGAGTGTCCTGGCTTTACAGCTCACAGCAACCTCCAATTCCTGGGCTCAAGAGATTCTCCTGCCTCTGCCTCCCAAGTAGCTGGGACTACAGGCGTCCGCCACAACGCCCGGCTATTTTTGTTTGGGTTGTAGCCGTCATTGTTGTTTGGTGGGCCCAGGCTGGATTCGAACCTGCCAGCTCAGGTGTACGTGGCTGGCGCCTTAGCCCGCTAAGCCACAGGCGCCGAGCCATCACCTTGCCTTTTGCTGCCTGTCTCTATAGTCACCTTTGCTGTGCAAAGTTTCTTAGTTTTTCCTTATTTTTCATGACTTTGACAGTTTTTAAAAAAATTTTTATTAAATCGTAACTGTATACATTAATGCTTTTATGTGATACAATGTGCTGATTGTATATATAATTTGGAATGCTTACATCAGTTTTGAAGAATATTTATCAAGTATGTAGAGTGTCTTTCAATTTGAGTCTATCTAGTGATTTTCTCTTGGTTCGACTGGATTTATGTTATTTGGGATTGTTAATACCATAGAGGTTTAAGTGCCTTTCTCATTGCACTGTATCAGAGGGTTTCTGCTGTCAACATCCCTTATTATTAATGATGCTAAGCCTGATCACTGGTTAATTTATTGTTTGCCAGGATTTTCTACTGTAAATTTTCTGTTTTTCCATTTTTATACTTTGCTCTTTGAATGTAAATCACTAAATTCACACTGTACTTAAATGGAGGGAGATTAAATTCCAACTTCTAAAAAGGGAAGTGTATTTCTATATATTACTTGAAAAATTTCTGAAAGGAATAGTTCTCTCTTTTCTTGTACCCTGTTTTTAAAATTTATATATGTTCATATCTTATGGACTCATATTTACCTCATTCTTTGGGCTATGGTCTAATGCTATGTTATAGATGTTGTTGCTTATAAGATAACTTTAAAAAAGAGTTTCTTCCTGGCTTTAAAAAATTATTCAGAACATTTTATATCTTGATATCTGAAGCCTAGATTCAGTGTAAATAGGCTTTGGTTATTTCTTAGTATTGGTGCAAGAAAGTTAATTACAATGAGCCTCAATTTAATTTAATTTTTATCATGAAAAAAACATGACATACATTTACTCTGTTAATAATTTTAAGTGCACATTATAGTACTGTGAACTATGTGCATATTGTTGTATATCTCTAGAACTTTTCATCTGGTGTGACTAAGACTCAATACCCATTGAACAGCACTCTCCTGTTTTCTTAGTCCCCCACTGCCTGGAAATTACCCTTCCACTTTCTATTTCTGTAAGTTTGATTACTTTCAATACCTAATGTAAATGAATCATTTGGTATTTGTCTTTTTGTGATTGACTTATTTCACAGCATGATGCCTTCCAGGTTCATCCGTGTTGTAGCATGTGATAGGACTTTTCTCTTTTAAGGCTAAGATTCCATTATATGTATATACCACGTTTTCTTCACCTATGTATCTGCTAATGGACATTTAGATTGTTTCTACCTCTTAGCTATTGTGAATAATGATGCAGTGAATATGGATATACAAACTCATGTTGATTAGAGATGTTGAGCATCTTTCTTATTCCTCTTAGCCATCTTCTTTAGTGAAATATCTGTTCAATTCCTTTGCCTATTGGTAATTTATTTATTTTTTTGTTATTGAGTTGTAGGAGATTTTTAAGATATATTCTGGATATCCACCCCTATCCAATATATGGTTAACAAATATTTTCTCCCATTCCATAGGTTGTCTTACTCTGTTGATAGTTTCTTTTGTTGCTTGGAAATTTTTAAGTTTGATATAGTCTCATATATTTTTTCTATTGTTACCTCTGCTTTTGGTGTCATATCCAAGCAATCATGGCCCATTCCAATGTCCTGTTTTCTTCTAGGAGTTTTATAGTTTCATGTGTTACATTTAGGTCTTTCATCCATTTTGAATTAAGTTTTGCATATGATTCAAGATGAGGGTCTATTTTTTTTCTTTTGTACATAGATGTCCGACTTTTCCAAAACCATTTGTTGAAGAGACTATCCTTTCTCCAATGTGTGGTTTTGGAATACTTGTGAAAGATAGTTTGACTATATATACATTCTGGGCTCTCTATTCTGTTGCCTTAGTTTATATGTCTGTTTTTATACCAATATCATACTCTTTTGGTTATTATAGCTTTGTAATATGGTTTGAAATCAGATAGTGTGGATCCTCCAACTTTGGTGTTTTTCAAGATTGTTTTGGCTGTGTACGGTCCTTTAAGATTCCATATGAACTTTAGGATGTTTATCTATTGTGCAAAACATGCCACCAAATAAGGAAATAATAACTAACAATAATTTATTGTATGTATCAAAATAGGTAGAAGACAAGAATTGTAATGTTCCCAACCAAAAGAAAAGATAAATTTTGATGTGATGGATCCCAATTACCCTAATTGGATCATTATACATTATATATAGGTATCAAAATATCACATGTACCCTGTAAATGTTCACAACTATTTTATGTCAATAAAAAATGCCACTGAAGTTTTGATAGCGATTACATTGAATCTGTAGATAACCTTGAATAGTATGTATATTTTAGAAAGATTCAGTGTTCCAGTCCCTAAACAGAGGTATATTCTAATTTATTTGTGTCTTCTTTAATTTGTTTTATATAGGTTTTCTAGTTCTCAATGTACACATCTTTCAACTCCATGGTCAAGTTTATTCCTAAATATCTTACTGTTTTTGATGAGAGTGTAGAAGAGTTTGCTTTCTTAATTTCCTTTTTGCATAGGTCATTGTTAGTGAAAAGAAATAAATTTGAGTGTCTTTTATTTCTTTTTCTTATCTAATTACTGTGACAGGGAAGTTCAAAAGAGTGGGCATCCCTGCTTTATTACTAATCTTAGAGGAAAAGATTTGAGTTTTTCACTGTTGAGTATAATGTTAGGTGTGGACTTTTCTTATGTGACTTTATAATGCTTAAGTAATTTCCTTGTATTTCTAGTTTTTTTTTAAATCATGAAAGGGTGTTGAATTTTGTCAAATGCTTTTTATGTTCTAATTTCAAACCATGTAATTTTTATTCTATGTCCTGTCAATGTAATATATTATATTTATTGATTTCTATATATTGCATCATTTTGGTATCTTAAAGACAAATCTCACTTCGTGTATAATCCTTGTAACGTGATGCTGAATTTGGTTTACTAAGATTTTCTTGAGGATTATTGCATCAATATCTTTCAAAGTGTATAATTTTCTTTTCTTGAAGTATCTTTGTCTGACTTTGGTATCAGGGTAATACTAGCTTTACAGAATGAGTTTGGAAATGTTTCCTTCTCTTCAGTTTTTGGAAGAGTTTGGGAAAAATTGCCAGTAATTCTTTAAATTTTTGATAGGATTCTTTGGGGCAAGGCTATTTATGCTCAGATTTTCTTTCTTGAAAGGCTGTCACTTACTGACTCAATCTACTAGTTTAGTTATAGATATTCAGCTTTTATATTTCTTCATGATTTACTCTTGATAGGTTGTATAGGAATTTGTTCATTTTATCTAGCTTATTCATTTTGTGGCATATAAACATTGATAGTACCCTCTTACGATTTTTTTTATTTCTGGAGTAGCTTTCATTTATATAACTCTTTCATTTATGATTTTATTTATCTGAGTCTTCAGTCTTTTTTCTTTATTGCTGGGCTTCCCAATTTAACTCTTAATTAACTCTTAGTTTATTTATTTATTATTATAATCAAGTCTCAAAAAATGTAAATGTTTCCTGTTATAAACTTCCCTCTTAGTTTTGCTTTTACCACATCCCTTAAGCTTTGGTATGTTTTGCTTTTGTTTAAAGATGTTTTGTGATTTTAAAACATTTTACTTTGACCTATTTGTTGTGCAAGTATGAGTGGTTTAATTTCTATTAATACATATTTATGATTTTTCTAGTTTTCCTTTTGTTATTGATTTCTAATTCATTTCTTTATAAGCAGAAAATATAATTGTATGACTTAAATCTTTTTATTTATTTATTATTATCTTTATCATTAAATCATAGCTATGTACAATAGTGTAATCAAGGGGTACAATGTGCTGGCTTCAAATACAATCTTGACTATTTTCATCAACCTGATTAAACCTTACTAAATGCAGAATACAAATGTCTTCATATAATAATGGAGAAATTGCTGGGAAGGCTATGTTAATCAGGTTGACTTAAATCTTTTTAAATTTGTTGAAGCTTGTTGTGTGGTCTAACACAATGTATCCTAGAGAATGTGCTAGTTGCCCTTGAGAAGAACATGTATTCTGCTGTTAGTGGCATGTCAGATTCCATTGGTCTATACTTGCTCATGTTCTCTATTTCCTTGTTGACTTTTGTCTAGTTGTCCTATCCATTATTGAAAGTAAACTACTGAAATATCCTATTATTATTGTGTTACTTTTGCGCCCTTCAATTCTGCCAATGTTTGCTTCATATGTATGGGTACTCTGATGTTCGTGTATACATGTATATTTATAATTATTGTATCTTTGTGGTGAATTGACGTTTATATCATTATATCATGTCTTTCTTTATCTCTTGTGACAACTTTTTACTGGAAGTCTATTTTGCCTTTGTAAGTATGGCTACTTCTCTCTTGGTTGACATCTGCATAGAACATCTATTTCAATCCTTTCATTTTCAGGCTATGTGTACATTTATATCTAATTTGAGTTTTATTTTTGTAGATAGAGTCAGATTTTAAAAATTATTCATACCTTTAAAGTGATTGCTGTTAGGAAAAGACTTACTATTATCATTTTGTTAATAGTTTTCTTTTTATATTGTAGTTGTTTTGTCCCTCTTTTCTTTTGTTGCTGCCCTTTTTTGTGCTTTGTTGATTATTCGTATTGATATTATTATTTGTGATTCTTTTTTTATTTTTTGTTTATCCTCTATGGATGTTTTCCTTGTGGTTATTATATAACCTAAATACTCAGGACTCAAGCCCCTA
Organism: Arctocebus calabarensis; assembly: GCA_963573935.1. NCBI lineage: Eukaryota > Metazoa > Chordata > Mammalia > Primates > Lorisidae > Arctocebus > Arctocebus calabarensis. The sequence continues at coordinate 8,442 of CAUYON010117113.1, forward strand.
TGGCTTACATTCCATATCTTATAAACAGTCTGTTTTAATATGATAACAACATAACCTCAATCATATTGAAAACATTTAACTCTTTTCAATCTCTCTGTCTCTGTCTTATATTATTGATTTTACAAACTTTATTCCTTAAGGAACTTTATGTATTGTATATTCACTAGGGTGGACACGCAGTGGTAGTTATTTTTTATGTTTTTGTTGTCAAATTCTATACTGGAATTACAATTATTTCACCAGCTGCCATTATAGTATTATATTTGTGTATATACATTTACATTTACCACTGAGTTTTATATTTTAATATGCTTTAATGTTGCTGTCTAGCATCTTTTAATTTCAACTTATAGAACTCCCTTTAGCATTTCTTGTAAGGCAGGTCTAGTAGAGATGAACTCCCTCAGTTTTCTTTTCTTCTTCTTTTGAAAAAAATCTGGTTATGACTATTTCTCCTTCATGTATGAAAGATAATTTTGCCAGACATTGTATTCCAGGTTGACAGCTTTTGGTTTTTCATACTTTTAATATGGCATCTTACTCCCTTTGGCCTGTAAAGCTTCTGTTGAAATTTTTTTTTGTAATCTAATGACTGTTCATTTCCTTCTTTAGACTTGGGACGATTTTAGCCATTTTTATTCAGATAGCTCCTTGTCCTTTCGCACTCACTTCTCCTTCTGGAAAACAACATTGTGTTTTACTTCTTGGTCTGCTTTGTGGTATCCCCTAAGTCCCTTAGACTATCTTTACTTTTTCATTCACCCCTCTTCTTTTTTTTCCCTTTCTGACTCAATAATTTCAAATGACCGTTGAGTTTCCTGAATCATTCTTCTGCTTATCAATCTGCTATTGGAACCTCTAGAAAAATTTTATATTGAATTATTACATTATGTAGTTTCATAATTTCAGTTTGGTTCTTTTTTAAAGTAGTTTTTATCTCTTTGCTGATATTCTTTTTTTGTTCATATAATTTTTTTTCTGATTTCATTTAGTTGTCTAGCTCTGTTCTCTTATAGACCACTGCCTTATTTATTACTATTATTTTGAATTCTTTGTTAGGTAACTCATCTCTGTTTCTTTGGGGTTGATTTTTGAAGATTATATTCCTTTGATTGGGCCACTTCCCCCCAATTTCTCTCTCTCTCTTTGTTTGGCCAAGTTTTATGCATTTGAAAAAAACAGTCACTTCTTTCAGTTCACAGAATGGATTTGTTCAGGCAAAGACCTTTACCAGACATCCCTGCTAGAGATCCTATGGGCCTTTAAGACCTTTTATGTGGAGTGCAACTTATCTAGACTTGTGCATATAATTTCCAATTTAGAGAGTTTTGCTGGTTTCTTTTTCAGATCATAATTTCTTGCTCTTTGTGGTGTTTGTTTGTAGAACTATATGTTTTCTGGTAGTATAATAGTAAACTGTCCTGTTTTTCTTTGTCTCAGTAACCCCCAGGCATCCTAAGTATGCTAGCTCCCCCTAAGTTCACCAAGATAGATTCACCAAGGCAGTTTCTAGGGCAGCATTCCAAAAAGCCAAAATGCTAAAAGTATACTATACTTCTATACTTTTTTCCTCTTTCACAAAAGAGAAGTCATGAGTTGGACATCTTCTTCCTATTGTAGCAAATTCAGACAGCCCTCCACCTGCAGCACCATGGGCCTTCTAGTACAGCATGGTACTCCCACTTTCCTCCCTTTCAGCAACCCCCAAGAATCCACATTCTGCTGATTCTGTTAGTGCTCTGAGTTAAGCTAGACAGATAAAGCAGTCTTTAGGGCTGCTTTTCATAAATTCAGAATGTTAGATACACATTCCATTCATCTCTTTGCCCTGAGGGAAAAGTCATGAGCCAAGCCAAACTGTGCAATCATGAATAAAATGAAATGGCTCTCCTTACCCTTTTCAATGTGCCTATACTTGGCTTTGTTCTTGTGTGGCCACTGCAGCTTCTCAACTGGCATTTGGAATCCTCATCAAGGAATTTTGGATTGTCTATTGCTGTTAATTCAGTAGCCCTGTAGGGGGAAGAAAATCGAGACTTCTTATTCCACCATCTTGTTGAAGTCACCTCATTTATGATAATGTTTATATCTTAAAGTTTATGATGGGTTTCTAAAAAATATTGACTATAAAGAAACTTTCTTAAAGTTAATATTTATATTGAAATTGGGGACAATAACTCTTATGCAACCTACAGTTTTGTTTAAAAATAATTAGCTTTTCATTTAGTTTTATGCAAGTTAATATGTAGTTAAATAGAATTTCCTCAAATTTGATTATTCTAGTTCTGTTTGAGGTTGAACTTTAATAACATCAAGAGTTATCTATTGACAGATTAACAGTCTTATTTGTAACCTCTAAAAGACAGAATGAAAAAAAGGATTATTATACAAATGTGAAGGAGTAAATATTCATCTTTTAGATGGAAAAAAATCATGATTTAGACATTGAAAATAGATTACTAGAGTTACTTAAAATTGCTACAGTCCAGTTGCTTTCGGGATTTTGTTCCAGAGAAGGAGGAATATGTGCTAGTAATTAGAAAAGGAAAAGAAGATGACTATGAAAATCTGAAGATATAGAACATTTTTAGGATATGCATTTATTCTTTTAAAAAGTATTTAAATATTTAGTATTTTATTGGAAAAAATTCTACAGAGAAACAGAGCAGGTGGATTAAGCAATAAATTTTACCTTTCTTGGTAACTTATGTGCTGTAATGCACTTGGGCTATTATAAGGTTAGCACTTTATTGCTTTTGTCCAAAGGTCATTAAAAGAGCTATGAAACAGAGTGTAAATAGAGTATGATATTTGGCATGGATTCTAGAGATAGAACATGATAATTTTCTGTATGTACAATGAAGTTACATTTTGAGTAGAACTGAGACTAGAAATCATCAAACCAATGCTATTATAGTTATCTATAATTATTAAATATACTTAGGCTCTAGCTTCTTGAAGAAGAAGCAATAAGAGCAATATTCTGAGTTACAATCACTGTTCTGCTAGGGATTAATTTCTTCTTTCCTTCAGGCATTTTTAATGAGTTTTCGCTTTAAAAATCTATTTGTGAATTCTGGCTTCATTCTGGGTACATGGAGTAGATTAACAGGTTATGAAAGAGATCCTCTAAAGTGAGTCATGCAAGATGATCCCTTGTTATTTGGGAAGATACCATTAAAACTTCTTTAAATTTTTTAATGTTATTTTTTACAGTTTTTGTTGGTGCTGTATAAATTAAAAAATTATCTATCATAGTACAGTGGAGCATAGATTTATTTTAAGAAGAAACAAGAATATTGGGAAACATTTTATAGGTAAAAGATTATATTAAATTTAGATCCTTTGAGATACAAGGACTGGAACATTTGGATTCCATTATGGCATTGAAATTTTTTTTTTAATAATTTTATTGAATCATAATTCTGTACATTGGTGCAATCAAGGGCACGATTCATATACATTCAGAAATGTTTTGATCGTACTGTTACAGATAGCCTTCATGGCATTTTCTTGATCACTACACAGATCATATTCTGATGAGTATTGCTTCAGGAGAGGTTAGAAAGTGTGATAAAACTGGGA
>CAUYON010117118.1:0-21676 GCA_963573935.1 Arctocebus calabarensis
CGTTGTGGCGGGTGCCTGTAATCCCAGCTACTTGGGAGGCAGAGGCAAGAGACTCGCTTGAGCCCAGGAATTGGAGGTTGCTGTGAGCTGTGATGCCACAGCACTCTCTCCAGGGTGACAGCTTGAGGCTCTGTCTCAAAACAAAGAAAAAAAAAAAAAGCAGCATGGTACTGGCACAAAAACAGAGAAATAGATGTATGGAGCAGAATAGAGAACCAAGAGATGAACCCAGCTACTTACCACTATTTGATCTTTGACAAGCCAATTAAGAACATTCAGTGGGGTAAAGATTCCCTATTTAACAAACGGTCCTGGGTGAACTGGACCTTCTACCTTCTACAGGCTGGTGAACCTGTAGAAGACTGAAACTGGACCCATACCTTTCACCATTAACCAAGATTGACTCTCACTGAAGCAAAGATTTAAACTTAAGACATGAAACTATAAAAATATTAGAAGAAAGTGCAGGGAAAACTCTTGAGGGAATTGGCCTGGGTGAATTTTTTATGAGGAGGACTCCCAGGCAATTGAAGCAGTATCAAAAATACCCTACTGGGACCTACTCAAACTAAAAAGCTTCTGCACTGCTAAGAACACAGTAAGTGTAGCAGGCAGACAGCCCTCAGGATGGGAGAAAATATTTGCAGGTTATGCCTCAGACAAAGCTTTAATAACCAGAACACATAGAGAACTCAAGCATATTGGCAACAAAAGGGCAAGTGATCCCATCTCAGGGTGGGGAAAGGACTTGAAGAGAAACTTCTCTAAAGAAGACAGGTGCACGGCCTACAGACACATGAAGAAATGCTCACCATCCTCAATGATCAGAGAAATACAAATCAAAACTACTTTGAGATATCATCTAACTCCAGTAAGATTAGCCCACATAACAAAATCCCCAAACCAGAGATGTTGGCATGGATGTGGAGAAAAGGGAACACTTCTACATTGCTGGTGGGAATGCAAAGTAATACATTCCCTTTGGAAAGATATTTGGAGTATACTTAGAGATCTAAAAATAGATCTGCCATTCGATCCTAAATTCCTTTATTAGGTATATATCCAGAAGACCACAAATCACATCATAATAAAGATATTTGTACCAGAATGTTTATTGCAGCCCAATTCATAATTGCTAAGTTGTGGGAGAAGCCCAAATGCCCATCGACCCACGAATGGATTAATGAATTGTGGTACATGTATACCATGGAATAAGATGCAGTCTTAAAGAAAGATGGAGACTTTACGTCTTTTGTGTTTACATGGATGGAGCTGGAACATATTCTTCTTAGCAAAGTATCTCAAGAATGGAAGAAAAAGTATCCAATGTATTCAACCCTAATATGAAGCTAATTTGTAGCTTTCATATGAAGGCTAAAACCCAATTCTAGCACAAGAATACAGGGAAAAGGGAAAAGGAGGGGAGGGAAGAGGGGAGGGTGGAGGGAGGGCAATTGGTGGGATCACACTTACGGTGCATCTAGCAGGGTACCGGTGAAACTTATTAAGTGTAGAATATCAATGTCTTCATATAGTGATAAAGAAAATGCCATGAAGGCTTTGTTTAACAGTACGACCAAAATATTTCAGATTGTATATGAGGTCAGCACATTGTGCCCCATGATTGCGCCAATGTACACAATTATGATTTAATAAAATTATTTTAAAAAATCAATGACCATTCTCTTCTAGCTTGAAAGGTTTGTTCAGAGAGATCTGTAGTTATGCTAATATTCTTCCACTTGTAGGTTATTGATTTCTTGCGTCTGGTTGCTTTCAAAATTTTCTCCTTGATATTTACTTTAGTGAACTTAATTATGATGTGCCTGGGGGATGTCTTATTCAGATTGAGTCGTGCTGGAGTTCTGAAACTGTCTGCTATCTGAATTTCTGAATCTCTTGGCATGTCTGGTAAGTTCTCTTTCATAATCTCATGAAAAAGAGATTCTGTGTCTTGTGAAGCTGCTTCTTCGCTTTTGGGGATCCCTATGAAGTGAATATTGGTTTTCTTCGCGTTATCCTAGAGCTCTCTGAGAGAGTGATCTGTTTTGCCTTCCATTTCTCTTGCTCTTTGGAGGTTTGAGAGCATTTGAAAGCTTTGTCTTCAATGTCAGAAATTCTTTCTTCTGCTTGCTCCATTCTGTTACTGAGGGATTCTACTGCATTTCTCAGATCTTTAAGGGCTGCAACTTCTTGTCTCACTGTGTCAAAATCTTTGGTCATTTTCTCTTTGAATTCGTTGAATTCTTGAGACATCTTTTGGGTCATCCTTTGTATTACTGCTTGAAATTCTAATTCCATCTTTTCCTCCATTCTGCTGATCTTATTTGCTATCCAGATTCTGAATTCGATTTCAGACATCTCAGCCATTTGCCTATGCAAGGGATCTTGTGCTGTGTCTGCCTTGTTGTTCCTTGGAGGAGCTGGTCAACACTGATTATTCATATTGCTCGAGTTTTTCCGTAGATTCCACCCCATGATTGTTTTTCAATGCTGCGTCTGGCCGTCCTCAGAGTTCGGAAGGTGTCTCTCAAAGATTAGACCATGGCAGGACCTCTCTATTGTTGCTGGAACTTTGTAGTGAGTGACCCTGTGTAGTTCTTCTGGGACTGCCCCAGCCAGGTAGTTCTGGCTGTGGGAGCACTCTGGAGTGTGACACCCCTGGGTCCAGCAGCAAGGTGGGGGATGGTGCACATGGTTCTGGGAGTGCCAGGCACAGGGCATGATCACTGAGGGAGTTCCTGGCTGAGGGTGGGCCTACAGAGGCCTGGCAGTCACCAATGGAGTCCCTGGCAGAGGGTCGGCTTGCGGAGGCCTTGCAGGCTCATGGTGAGGGGGCACAGGGTTGTTGGGAGAGTTCCTGTCCAGGGGCAGGCTTGCGAGGGCCTGATAGTCACTGGCAAGGTTCCTGGCAGAAGGCAGGAGTGCCGGCCCGGCAAGTATGGGGCACAGGTCCGCATGGTTGCCAGAGGAGTTCCTTGTTGGGGGCAGGCCTGTGGAGGCCCTACAGGTGCCAGATGCAGGTCCACGCAGTCACAGGGGGAATCCCTGGCCGGGGCAGACTTGCAGGGGCCCGGCAGTTGCTGGCAGAGTCCTGGATAGAAGGCCGGACTGCGGAGGCCCTTCAAGTGCAAAGACATCTGTACCAGAACGTTCATTGCAGCCTAATTCATAATTGCTAAGTCATGGAAAAAACCCAGGTGCCCATAGATCCATGAATGGATTAATAAATTGTGGTATGTGTATACAATGGAATATTACGTAGCCTTAAAGAAAGATGGAGACTTTACCTCTTTCATGTTTACATGGATGGAGCTAGAACATATTCTTCTTAGCAAAGTATCTCATGAATGGAAGAAAAAGTATCCAATGTACTCAGCCCTACTAGGAAGCTAATTTATAGCTTTCATATGAAGGGTATAACCTAACTATAGCACAAGAATATGGGGAAAGGGGCAAGGGAGGGGAGGGGAGGGGTGAGGTGGGGGTGGAGGGAGGGTAATTGGTGGGGCCACACCTATGGTGCATCTTAGAAGGGTACAGGCAAAACTTACTAAATGCAGAATATAAATGTCTTCATATAATAACTGAGAAAATGCCAGGAAGGCTATGTTAATCAGTTTGATGAAAATAGTTCAGATTGTATTATAAATCAGCACATTGTACCCTTGATTGCACTATTGTACACAGCTATGATTTAATAATAAAGACAATAAAAAAAATAAAAAATTAAATTAAAAATAGATCTACCATATGACCCAGCAATCCCACCTCTGGGTGCTTATCCAGAAGAATTGAAATCACGATCTCAGAGATATTAGTACACTTATGTTTATTGCAGCACTATTTCATAATAGCCAAGGTGTGAAATAAGCCAAATGTCCGCTGACACATAAAGGGATAAAGAAAATGTAGTAAATACATACAATGGAATACTGTCATCTTGATAAAGATTCAATATGCAACAGTATGGATAAACTTGGAAGATGCTATGTTAAATGAAATAAGCCAGTCACAGAAAGACAGGTGCTGAATGATTCTACTTATACGAGCTATCAAAAAATAGCTAATTTGTAGAATCAAAGAATGGAATGGTGGTTTCCAGGGGGAAATGGGGAAGTACTAATCAGTGGGAATAAAATTTCAGTTAAACAAGATGATACATTCCAGAGGTCTGCTGTACAATATTGTACTTATAGTCAACAATACTGTATTTGTACATTTAAAAAAATTGAAAAGATAAATACTATATTAAATATTCTTACCTCTTGTACTTTTTAAAAGTATGGGTTTATGGCATCTTAATTATGTATCAAAACTTTTTTTTTAAATGATGGATACTATTTCTTGTTCTTATAACACAAATTTAAAAGTCCATTTGTTTTGAAATTAATGTAATTATTTATTATGTCAAGACTGAAAATAATTATCTTGGTACAAAACAGGGAAATTGGGTGACAAAAAATTATGAAATACCCGTTTCTAACTAAACAGAATTGCAAAGTTTGTATACTGCAAATTGTGCCTACTTTATTATCTTCCATAAAACCCACAAACCCTATGAATGAGAAAACACACTGGAGACAGTTATCACAGATTCACAGAATATCAGGGAAGGAAGGAAATTTGAGGAGAGTCTCTAAAACCAGGGATATTTCACATAAGGAGTTTAAGATACATGTAGCCAAATGCCTAATATCAAATAATATATTTATGGCATAACTGACTATGAAATCTTTATTTCTTACCCCCTGTCCCTGTCAAATAACTAGGGAGGCTAGGAAGAAAATATATATCAGCAAAGCAGAGTAAAGTATACCTTAATTTTTACATATCCTGAATAATGGGGTAGAGAATCCAAGTTCTAGCTAAAGAGGTGGGACTCAGCCTCTAGAAATTGTTTTAAAGTTGTATAGTACTTCAGGGTCATTGTTGCTCCACCTTCAGAATCACCAGGAGATGTAAGAAATCTAGATATGTGTATAAACCCTCATTGTTCTTTCAGTTTAAATAAAATTTAAAGACATGTTAGTTTTAATTGAGGTTCTATAGGTTGTTGTTATTGTTTGTTTTTTTTTTTTTAATCTCTGGAAGTTTCTTTTCTTTAGACTTTGACCAGGTTTTTCTTTGTTGTTTGTTTTTTGTTTATTTGTTTGTTATTACTTCTGCCTTGAGTTATCTCAATAAAATTAGAATTTTATGATAAATTCCAATATTGCACAATGCTTTAAAAAGTCAGCAATTTCTGACCTCTAAAGACTGATTTGAGTTTCAGTGTTGTATCAAGAGGGTTGAGAAATAAAGGACACGTTCTTCCTTTTTTTTTTATTTCGCAGTTTTTTGGCCACGGCTGGTTTTGAACCTGCCACCTCCGGCATATGGGGCCAGTGCCCTACTCCTTTGAGCCACAGGCACCGCCCAAAAGGACACTTTCTTGTGGGACACAACCAAAGAATGTTTACCAGTGACTCATTATTAATTAAAAGAATTATCTATTACTTTGGATCCTATAAAGGCAATTTTAAAATTTTTTTCCCCACTGGCACATGCTTTATAAAATGAGTGGGCACCAAAAAGTTATTTGGAAAGAACCAGATTCTCATTCAGTCCTATTTTTCTCAACTACTTTAATTCCTTGAAGTTAAAATGTTCGCTTATTTCTGAAAAAAACTTTTGTAAGCATCAGAGAATTTAAAAAAATTAGATCTAGATGGATAAAGATGAGTCATTACAATTAATTTTTATGTAGACTATGAATAACTACCACTATACAACTCAATTCAACTTTACTTGCTTCTAGGCAATTAAGATAAATAAAATTTCTAATATGACAGTTATTACTAAGTAAACTTCTGTTCCAAAAGGTTTGTTAGAAAAAAAAAAGAAAGCATGGGGGAAAGGGGGAGAAACTCTATGACCTAAAATCTGAAAAGGAGATACAATAGAGAGAAATAGGATTTTTTACTGTATACTACACAAGTAGACAAGTTGTTTACAGACTTTTGAGTATATGAAGGTTCTCTTCATTTATGCTAGAATACCACTCCCTCTGTGACAGGTGGTTAGGAAGATGGAGAGTGCTACTTGCTGAAGCAGAAACAAATGAATCTGTCAGAATCCTCTATTTCATGAAACCCAATGTATTAGAGTGTGCTGTCTACCAGGTAAGGGTTTATTTGATAAAATCATTTTTCTAAGGCCAAAATACCCTATAGAATAAGAAAATATTTCTTGGCTATGTCTATTTGAGCAAAAGAAATGCTTCTAGTGTATGATAAATTCCTGTATTGTACAATGCTTTATAAAGTCAGCCAATTTCTAACCTCTAAAAACTGTCCAATAACTTCCTATGTCCATTCCCTTTAATACATAGATTTGCCTGACTCAGTCAAAAACATCATCAATCAGAATTATGCTGTAAATAATAGCATAGAAATTGTTCACCAAGCAGCAGTGAATGACTGTCACAACACCAGGCATTCAACATTATTAGATGAGTAATAAAGAGTCAGGGCAGGATGAATTTTGTCTACAGTTTCAGACAGGTGACTCCTGCTCATGACTGGCAGGAAGCAAGTTGTGGGAAAATAGCTAAAATACACAAATACCAAGTTCACATTTATTTTTATTTAATAAGTGCAGGTGACTATAAGAAGGACCAACACATAGTCCTTGTCTTTGAAAAGGCTCAACATTTACTCATCAAAGGAGCCACAGTTCATAAAAAGACAATGAAGTAATCTAAAATTTTTTCAAATTTGAAGGTAATTAGAAGTGATTTTTTCTGTAATTTGTAAAAATGTTATCAACATGTTTATATATCACTTTTGAAGTGCCTTTGAATAAATTACCTGTAAAGTTTTAGTTTCAGCAGTGTTCTCCCCCTCCCTAAGCAATGTCCTGTCCACTTAGCAAACCATTCAACCCTGAAGACTGAAGATTTTTGTCACTTTCCTTGATTTTGTTTATTTTCCTCTGCCTAGGATGTTGAATTGTTCTCCCAGCTCTGTGTCTGTACAAGTGGTAATAACAATAGTAATTCATAGTTATTAAGTGCTTTCTATGAGCCAGGAGCATTAAGTCATTTAATTCTCACAAAACTGTACACAATAGTCACTACTCTGAGCAAAATGAGGTCCAAGAGTTTTTATATGCTGCCTGGGGTCACACAGTGAATGGCACAACTGAGATATGAACCCTGGTGGTTGCATAACTTAACCACAATGTAATCCCCCAGCCTGGAAGTACTCAAATACGTTCATGACATAATATTTAGTGTCTGAGAGTCTCTGTAAGAGTTGCGCCTCATTGGTATTTTAGAGGCCAGGACCCAACAAAGCCATAGAAAGATAGTTGTTTCAGCGTAAGTAGGTTTGTCATTTGTTGTCCTTGGCCACATGGTAGTTCCTGCATTCCTTCCAAAGTGGTAATACAAGGTACTCTTTTTTCATTTTACAACCAGTATTCAAGGTGCATCTTGAACCAATCTGTTTTATTGGGAATTATTGGTTTTCTTCTAAATGGCTCCACTACTAACAAAAGGCCATGTTGCACCCTTATGGAGCTGTGAGCTGCCATGTGGAATTTCAGTTCTCTTGAGGCTGCCATGCAGGGAGTGCCACATGCAGTTACTCCGGGCTGCAGTCCCAGCTGAGCCCAGCTCTCCAGCCTTCTTACCAAGGCACCAGACAAATGAGTGAAGGATTCTTGGACCTGCCAGACCAGTTCATCCACCATTTGATTCCTACCACTTGCTTGATTTAATGCTCTGCTGTCTCTGTTTTGAAATTCCTAATTTCTGAGCAAGAGGCCCTGTATTTTCATTTCACACTGGGCCTCACCAATTATTTAGCCAGTCACAATTACATCACTGGATCACACTTAATGATATATTTTTTGAAACTGTTGGTCCTGTCTCTTATTGGTTACTCTTATCTCCTCACTTTGATTTTGTCTTAAAGACCAACCAGGTGTCTTCCTTGGCCTCCTACAACACCTCCCTAGTCCTGGGTATGGGAGTCCAGTCAATGTGGAAGTCTTTTGGAAGACTTGACGTAGAAGAGAAAATGGCATTTTTAATGTGTGTAGCCTTCAATGCAAAGGAGCCTGAGAAGAGCCAGTAGGTATACTATGTATTCATCACTCTTCTCCATGGGCACTTTCTAGCTGGGTCTCCTGGTGGGCTGTTAGTGTCCAATGTGGCAGAGGGTACTTACAGGCAAAAGCTATGTATAAGCTTCAGTGTACGAAGAGGGAATTTTTATTTACACCTAGTTGATAAGTTTTATGTCTATGTAGGGCCCAAATCAAGCTACTTAATTTAGCTCTTCATAAAATGATGATAAAAAACTAGGTATAATAGTCTTACAAAATAAATCAGCAAGAAATTTTAACACTAAAGGCACTGAGGTGAGTCTCTTACCTAAAATACTTTACCTTAACAACAACAACAACAAACATTTTAAGGTATTTCTTATTTTAAAAACTATTAATAATGCAAATAAAACTGTTGTCAGAAATGTTAACAGAAAAGAATGAGAAGAATATAAACTGAGTTCACAGAATTAAAGAGAAGTAAAGAATTTTTGCCATTATATACAATCCAGGTTTTAATATTCCTTTGAGCTTACCTCAAACCTTGTTATAAATGGTACCTGTTTCACTTAACTACTTAGCAACATATTAACGCCAGGAATAATAAGTAGGCTTCTTGCTTTACAGATCAGTTTTTGATACACTATAAAATATTCTTTTTGGTAGGTAAGACAGTAGAAATTTAGGAAGACATTGGACATTATTTTGGTATACTGCAAATATTGTGATAAACTAAGGGCTTGCGTAACTTAAATGACTTAACATCTAAGACATCTATCTGATCATGGCATAAAATAATTCATTCTGCATTTGAGTTATTCCTTCACCAAATATTTAAGGGCCTGCTCTGTACCTGCAAATTGTCTAGAGACAATTGCTGAGAGAAATACCAAAACAGAAATGTGGTTCTATGTTTTTTACACCCTTCGGATCATGAAAATAATTTTCTGTCTGTAATTTTCACATTCACAGACATCTTATAGAGGACAGTTGAGCTCAGCTGAAAATAAACATCTATTATTCATATTTTTACTTATTCACAAGTCACTCTTCACCAAATTTATTCAATGACCTTCCCAAGCCAGACCAGACAAAAGCATTCTTTGTTCTAGCTGAACTAGGGACCCGCCTTAGAAACAATGTAACCATTTCACTTCAGAGAGATTACGTTATGTTTTAGTGACAAAGGAAGAACTTTATGTGACTATTTGAATAGTATCACCTGTTGGAACTTGCAATGTTATTATCTGAGATTTTTCTGATTTTAAGATTTAAACTTTCCTCTAGTCATGTGAGAGCTGTCTCATGGATACCCAAAAGACCTGCTGTCCCCAAAGCCTAGACATTTCTGAGCCCAGCTCTACCTCACCAACAGCTGAGGCATGTTGGGTCAATGAGATATAATGTGCCTGATTTCACTTTGCAGTATTGTCTGGAACCACACCACAGCAGAAAGACACTCTTAATTTACCTGGAGTGACAGCAGCACCCTCACGGTAGGCTTGGATGGGAAACAGCTGTCAGATTTGAAGGCACTTATAGATATGTCCAAACTACGTGTGTCCAGGGACAGTTCTTATTTAATTCCTGTTGATTACCTAGAATGAGGGCTGAAATCCTTTTTTCTCCTCAAAGTCGGTTATGTCTATAAGAATCTTCTGAGTGGGACAAGTTCAGGGGAAAAAAATTGTCCCTGAAAAAGTGGTATTTACCATAAATCTGTAGTGATTCTGGTGGAGATTGCCTTGAAATTTTGAATATTCTATTATAGGGAGGATCTTGGCTGTGGTTTGTTCCTGTATTCAATCTTTCCAGCCTGCTTCTACTAGCTGGTTCAGAAAACAGATATTACTATTTTAAAGGAAATGGCTTACATTCCTTTAGCTTATAATTGACAATTTCATGGAAAATTGAAATGAGATAATGGAAATTGATAGCACCAATCACAGTGATAAAAATAGAAAGAGTAAAAAGTCCTTTAATTTCTTTTAAATAATTGAGAAGACGAATAGGAAACACAGATGCTATTAATTCTTCTTTCAGGTCCCTTGTGGTAGTAGAAAAAAGGGAGATGAAACCCCAAACACAATGCTGTGTTTCTTTCTGTCCATCTATTTTTTTCAGTCCTGTTCCATGATTTACCTTGTCAGGTCCCAAGGACTCCTTTGCCTTTGAATTTAGATAAGAGCAAGTTTTCATCCATTTTTTTCATGTTTTTTGAGCATTTTTTAAGTGATAGCTATGAGTCATTGCCAAGTTTTTCAGCATCATTGTACCAAAAGCACATAACATGTTTTCTACCTGTCGATTTAAATTATTGCCTGCATGTAGAACTCCAGTAATGATTTGGCTTCCTGCCCACACAAATAACTTCTCGTAGTTCAGGTTTCAATTTAATGCCAGTGTGTACTATAAGATGTATGTTCAATCCTACAAATGAGTTGCATATGAATTCCAATTTCAGAAAACCTGGGCTGAATTTTAACAGAAAGCATTTGAGACCTATTGTATTAGAGGTGCTTCTGAGCTAAGTACATTCTAAATAAAGTGTAGGATCAAAAATAGTGCTGGATTTCAGGTACTATGTTAAATTTTCAAAAAGGAGGGGAAAAAAAGACAATGATGCCTTTAGTTTTGAACTTGCTTTTCTAGAGAACTAAAAGATACACATATACTGTGAGATTTCTTTTTCAGTTTCCCGTTTTCCCCTTCCAATTTGCCTTCTCTCATCTTCTGCCCACTGACCCAGTAAGTAACCAACTTTAAAAGAAAAGTAACTTGACTAGAAAGTTGGTGCAGAAAGTATTTGTTGAATTGACAGTTCTACTTCAAGTACAAATGAGAAAGATACTTTCAAACTTCCTTGCTTAGTATATAGATTATGATGCTGGCTGAAGAGCTACATGAAATATATTACAATTTACTCCAAATTTAACAAATTAAAAACACTGCCAAATTCATTTTTAATTAATTTTTAATAAATAACCACATACATTTATGGAGTACAATGTGATGATTTGATATACAGTATGGAATGCTTAAATCAAACTGATTAACATAGGCATGGCCTCACTTATTTTTTGTGGTAAAACATTTAAATTTACACTTAGCTTTTGAAATATACCCTTGCGTTGTGCACAGAACGTGAGACCCACCAAATGCCCTCCCTCCTCCCACCAAGAGCCTCCTCCTTTCTCCCCTCTCCCTCCTCACCACTCTTTGCTACACTACGTTTGTGTTTTATCATTCATATGAGTGTGTGTTTAATGTTGATTTCATATTAGTATTGAGTATATTGGATACTTTTTCCCTCATTCTCGAGATACTTTACTAAGAAGAATGGGTTCCAGCTCCATCCAGGTAAACATAAAAGATGTAAAGTCTCCATCTTTTTATGGCTGAATAGTATTCCATAGTATACATATGCCACAATTTTTATTAATCCATTCACGAGCTGATGGGCATTTAGTTTGCTTCCACAACTTGGTAATTACGAATTGGGCTGCAATAAACGTTCTGGTACAGATGTCTTTGTGGCAAAATGATTTTTGTTCTTCTGGGTAGATACCTAGTAATTGAATTGCAAAATCAAATGGAATGTTAACTTTTAGTTTTTTGAGGATTCTCTATACTGCTTTCGATAAAGGTTGTATTAGTTTGCAATTCTACCTTATAAGTGCGACAAGAGGTATTTATTTCTGCACATGCATGCTAATAAAAAGGTTAAGGAACATAATTTTTTAAAAAATAGAAAAAAATAATTGCCAGGCGGTGCCTGTGGCTCAAAGGAGTAAGGCGCTGGCCCCATATGCTGGAGGTGGTGGGTTCAAACCCAGCCCTGGCCAAAACCTGCAAAAAAGAAAAAAAGAAAAAAAAGAATTACCCATAAAAGCATCAAAATACAGAAGAAACTGGAAAAAATGAGTGTTCTAAAATTACTGCAAATAAGAAATTTTCCTGTTGCTCTATGTTAGCAAAAATAGAGGACATCAGTCTAATATAAACACTATTAGAAATATTTTACCACTACAAAAGGACAGTAGTGATGAGATTTAAGTCATTCTCTTTCACTAGAATTCGTGTGTCTTCTGTAAAAGCCATCATCTAGTCCTGCCATGTAATCATACAGGCAATAAATATTACGTGCCATGCCTGTATATTTTAATGACTTCTCTTTCACTCAGCTGTAGAACAAAACTAACAAAGGAAAATAATGTTTATAAGTCATTTTCAATGTATGAAACTAAAAGTGGAGAAAAAAAAGAAAACATTAGTTTTACATAATTACTTATTTTTAGTTATTTTTCCTTTTATTTGAATATTACTTAAAAGTTTGATTGATGATGTAGAACTCAGCAAATTATCATTGCATACTTGGTCACGTTTTTTCTGCTCACTGTGATTCTATCTGGTTATTGAGCATCAGTTGTGCCACATTACACCAAGTCTTATCTGCAAAGAAAGAGACATTAGGGACAAGATAGATTTGTTCTAATTGTTGTTGTTAGTTAACAGTTATAATCTGAGTTCATTCCTATGATTTTCAGAATTTAGATAATTTTTATTTACATTTCGTTATATGTTATCATTTGTTATTTTTTCATGTTTATCTTGAGGCTGGATAGTAAATTTCTTAAAGATATCAATCATTGTCATCATTTCCTTTGTAGTGTAATGTTAGACCCTGATGCATGACCTGGGCACTTTTTTGGCTTTAATTTTCTATGTTCACACAGAGTTTCTGAGTCAAGTCTTTTTCTAGTGGTATCTCTCCAATTGCTAACAATCATGTCCCTAGATTGTAGAACTCAGTTGAATTCTCAGAATTTGAAATTTTCAGCCCACATAATCAACCTTATTACTTCACAGACAAAAAAAAAAAAAAGAAGAAGAAGACTAAAGACATTAAACATTTGGCCCAAAGTCAAATGGAGGATTCATAGCTTTCAACTTTGGAAAAGGGTTCATCTTATATTTGAGTAAACTTTGGCCCAGACACCTGGGGCTTCCTGGCAGCCTGCCTTAACAAGGACCATAACTGATGAATGGACATTCATAGTTTATTCAAATTAAGATAAATCTCACTCATCAGTTGGCATAAGGTAAATTAATTCCTAAGCTATAATTTTTAGAAACCAAATGCTTTAGTGCAAATTGGGAAGCAAGATCAGTAGCCGAGGTGAAGATGCCAAGTTTTCTAACAAAGTCTCTCTGTAAGGTTTAGCAAACTACCTAAGGATCATTTAATTACTTTATTCATTCATGCATGCACATATGTGAACACAGCAATACATCTGGCAGCCTCCTTTCCAAAGAGTTTAAAAAGAGTCATCAAATTCTTTAAAATATGGCTGTCAGGATTTTCTAGGTTAGAGGAATTTGATTGAAATGGCCTTGAATATGTTGCAGAAATAATTGCTTTTCCTTAATACTTGACAAACAATGTTTGCTGAATTAATTGATGTATGAATTAGTAAAAGGACTTTTGGATAAGGGTCTACTGAACTAAAAAAAATGTGCTAGAATAAGATTAAGGACAGAAGAGGAAATTTATAATGGTAGTGAGGATATTGCTTTCTTTTTCTAAATTGTGGCAATGTAAGGATTTTCTTGACATTCTACTGGGTAAGGGTAAAAGCAGAGAATTTGAGCTTGGAATTCCTTTCTTAACAGATTGTCCAAAAGATAGCAAATAGGAACAAAAAGTTAGGAATAAAAAGCAAGCTGAAAATTAATAGCACTTAGATGAAATAATGTTATCCATTTTTATTTCTGCAATTTATATAGAGAATATTTATACTCTATACTTTGTTGAAAATTCAAAGCTATATCTTGATGTAAATTGAGATAAAATTGCCCAATCCATTTTTTTGGACTTTCTATTTTCAAAATCAAAACTTGATGTCAATATCAACAACATCTTATCACTATGCTATCAGAAGATAATTCATTCTGATTTCCTTGCAGTAAAAAAGAGAATCCTCGGAAATGGAAAAGACATTTTGTCAAACAGGATAACTGAGGGCTGTATTTATCTTTTCTAATAAAGATATTCTTTCTTCCTAGCATACTCTTTTATTGAACTATGATTTGTATATAATAAAAAGCATAGCTTTTATGCATATAATTCAATAATGTTTGCCATAATTGCACCCATGTAATCCATAATGTAGAAAGTTCTGGTACATACTCCTTTCTGGTTTAATCTCCTTTGCAAGGAACAACTAATATTTTAATCATACATTTTTGTCTATTAAGAACTTTGTACAGGGTGGCCATAAGGTTCATGTGCAGTTTTAAATTGCACACAAACATTATGGCCACATTATAAATATTATATAAATAGGATTATTATTATTTTTATTTACCTTGCTTTTGCTCAACATAATGCTTTTGAGATGTATAGGTGCTATTGTAGGTTTTAGAAATTCATTATTTTGTGGTGCTAAATGGTATTCCATAGAATGAACATACCACAAGCATAACTTCTTAGCCCATTCTCATTTTGATGGTCATTTCGGTGGTTTCCATTTTGTGGAAATTATTTTTTAAACTCTACAACAAATACAAATATTTTTGTACATAATTTTTGCGAACATGTTTTTATTGCTCTGTGGGTTGTGATTATCCTTAAAATAAACTGGCAAAATGCTTCCCACTCATGTTGTATGAGAGTGTCAGTTGCTGCACTTGTTCATCAACATCTGATGTTATCAATCTTTTAATTTTTGCTATCCTAGTGGGTGAAATGTGTTATTTCATGATTTTATTTGTATTTCTCTAATGTACCATTTTGTGTACTTTTTGGCAGTTATAATCTTTTATTGCTTTATGGCCAGCATGTGACCTATTTTGCAGATAATTCTATATGCCCTTGAGAAGAATGTGTGCTGTTCAGTGATTTGGCATAGCATTCTATAAATATCAACGAGGGCAAGTTGGTTGATAGTTTTTCAAAACTTCCACATCCTTGCTGATTTTTGTCTATTTATGTCATCAATTACTGAGAAAGTGGAATTAAATCTCTAATTACAATTGTAAATGTGTCTATTTTTCCCAATAATGTTGTTTTTTTTTGGTTCATGTATTTTAAAATCCTATGTGCATATGACTAAATATGTACTTAGTATTGTTATTTCTTTTAGGGGGATTGGCTCTATAATCATTATGAATCATTATGAAATGTCCTCTTTATCTCCAGTAATACCCCTCATAAACAAGGTTACTACTGATGGATATTATAGCTATGACACATGTTTTATGCAAAGTGTCCATACAGTATATAATTTTTCATCCTTTGTTTGTTAGTAGTAGACTATTTTTTACAGAAATTTTAGGTTAATAGTAAAAGTGAGTGGAAGACACACAGAGTTTTTATATATCAGCAGCCACTTAGTGCAACCTCCTCCACTCTCACCATCCCACAACACAGTAGTGCCCTTGTTGCAACTGATGACTCTGCACCAGCAAATAATTATCAATCTAAGTTCTTTGTTTACATTAGGGTCCATTCTTAGTGTTGCATATTCTATGGGTTTTGACAAATGTATAACAACATTCATCTACTATTATAATATCATTCAGAACACCAGAATTTGGTATTGTCAGTGTTTTGGATTGTTCCCATTTTACTAGGTGAGTAGTGGTATCTTATAATTTTAATTTGTAATTTCCTAGTGACCTAATGTTTATCTTTTCATGAGCTTATTTACCACCTTTATATCTTCTTTAGTGAGACATCTGCTCAGGTCTTTTGTCTATTTTTTTTTAACATATTTAATGACAGTCCTAAATCAGATGTGTCTTTTGCAAATATTTTCTCCCAGTCTGCCAATATCGGTTGATTATTCTCGTGTGGGTCTATTCTGGGCTCTCTGTTCTATTCCATCTGATCTAATTGTCTATTCTTTCACCAACACCACACTGTCTTGATTACTGTACCTTCATCGTATGTCTTAAATAATAGTGTCAATCTTCCATCATTTTTCTTCCATCCAATATTGTGATGGCTATTCCAGGTCTTTGTCTTTTCATACAAACTTTAAAATCAGTTTGACCGTGTTCACAAAATAACTTGCTGTAATTTAGATTGATGAGATTGCATGAATCTAAAGATAAAGTTGGGAAGAAGTAGTGTCTTGACAATATTGAGGCTTTCTCTCCATGAACACAGAATTTCTCTCCATTCATTTGACTCTTCTTTGATGTCTTTCATTAGGATTTTTCAGTTTTTCTCATATAGAACTTGGGTATATTTTGATAGATTTATACCTAACCATTTAATCTTGGGGAGAATCCTAGTGTAAACAGTATTCTGTTTTTAATTTCAAGTTCTATCTTTAGTTTTTGGAGGAACTTCAATGTTGTTTTCCATAATGAATGGCTGTACTAATTTACATTCCCACCAATAGTGTTAGAGTTCCCCTTTCTTCATATCCTTGTCAGCATTTGTTATTTTTCATCTTTTTTTAATAATCATTCCAACTATAATGAGATAATATCTCCTTGTGGTTTTGATTTACATTTTTCTGATTATTAGTGATATTGAGGATTTTTTCTTAAACCTATTATCTACCTAAATGTCATCTTTTATGAGACATATTTAGCTCATGTGCTCAATTTTTAATTATTTTAGATTATTTGGATTTTTGATGTTGAGTTCTTTGTATAGTATATTAACTCCTTATCAGATGAATAGTTTGTAAATATTTTTTCCCATTCTTAATGTTGTTTCTTCATTGTATTGATTGTTCCTTCTGCTGTGAAGATGATTTTTAGTTTGGTATGATCCCATTTTTTTTTCTACTTCTGTTTTTGTTGCCTGTGCTTTTGAAGTCTTCCCCATAAATTCTTTTCCCAGACCTATGTCCTGAATTATTTCCTTATGTTTGCTTCTGGTAGCTAATGGTCTTACATTTTAGTCTTTAATAAATTTTGCATTAGTTTTTGTGAGAGGGGGGGACTAGTTTTATTTTTCTGCATATGGATATCCATTTTTTTTTCTGGCACTACTTGTTTAAGGGACTGTTCTTTCTCCAATGTATGTTTTTGGCACCATTGTCAAAAATCAACTGGCTATAAATACATAAATTTATCTCTGAGTTCTCTATTCTGTTCCATAGGTCTATGTATTTATTTTTATGCTAGTACCATGCTGTTTAGTTTCTGTAGCTTTCCAGGATATTGTAAAGTCAGACAGTGTGATGGCTCTAGCTTTGTTCTCTTTTGCTTTAGATGGGTTTGGCTCTTCTGTATCTTTCATGGTTCCATATGAATTTTAGGATTATTTTTTCTGTTTTTGTAAAGAAAGTCATTGGTATTTTGATTAGGATTACATTGAATTATAGATTGCTTTAGGCAGTGTTATTTCTAATATTTTTGTTACATTAATTCTTTCAATATATGAACATGAGATTTCTTTCCACTCTTTGTGTGTTCTATTCAGTTTCTTTTGTCAATAGTTTTCCTTGTAAGAGCTTTACCTCCTTGGTTAATTTTATTCCTAGGTATTTTATTTATTTACTTTTTGTGGCTAGTAAATGAGATTGCTTTCTAGATTTAATTTTCAGCTAGTGTACTGTTGATATGTAGAAATGCTGGGGTGGGGAGTGGAGAAAGATGGCCAACTGGAAACAGCTTTCGAAAGAGTCTCCTGTCCAAAAGGAAAAATAATCTCCAGAAACTACACAATTAAGCTGAAGACTGGGAGCCCAGCCAAGAGAGAGAAGTGCTAACTGAAGGTCACCTCTGCTGAGGCAAGCTGTGACTCCAAGAAAGCAAGCTTTAGGTACAAAATTCATCTGAAAGGAAAGGTGTCCGTCCCCTCCCCTTAAAAAACTGTGAGTTTTTTTGATTTTCTGTTTCCTTTCTTTTTTCTCTTCATTTGATCCTGCAGGTTTTCTACAGACAAGCAGTGAACTATGGACCTCTTGTCTCACCCCACAGAAGAGTGCTGTGGGAAATGGGGTCTCCTTCCCCCAGAGTGACTGTGATGTGACTCTGAACACTCTCTTGCTAGGCAGAAAAACTGAACTAAAGTTTTCCCCACCATTCTGAACGTATAGTAACACCCTTCCCCTCTTACTTGATGAATGAGAAGCCTAAACCCTGCTGAGACTGAGGGAGGAGGTCCTTGAGCAGCACCCACACCTCCCTGCCTGCTGGAACAAATGCCCCACCAGCAAAAGACTAGGGGGGGACATGGCGAGCCTCCCTCCCTCCCTCTAGCCAGGGAATCCACTGGCAACCATGCGGCCCTGTGCCCCATGCCTGAAGCCTGCCCGGCTCCCACAGGCCTGCTTCCAGCAAGGGACTCCGCCAGCGACGCTGTGGGCTGCATTCGGCACCTGCAGGGCCTCTGCAGGCCCACCCCTGCCAGCGACTCCCCCCATGACCGTGCAGCTCCACGCCCTGAGCCTGCAGGGCCCCTGCAGGCCTGCCTTCAGCCCAGGACTCCTCCAGTGACCACCAGGCCTTTACACACCTGCACCTGGCCAGGAACTCCCCTGGCAACTGCGCAGCACTGCACCTCATGCTTGCCGGGCCTCTACAGGCCGGCCTTCCACCAGGGACTTCGCCAGCAACTGTGCCAGTGACTGCCAGGCCTCCACAGGTCCCCCGGCCATGGACTCCCCAGGCGACCACATGGGACTGCAACTGGCACCTGCAGGGACTCTGCAGGCCTGCCCCCAGACAGGAACTCCCCTGGCAACGGTGCGCCTCCACATCCCCAGCCTACTGGGCCTCCACAGGCCTGCCTTCTGCCAGGGACTCCAGAAGCCATGGAACTGGGGCCCTCCCACCAGAGCCCTCCCTGCCTCTGTGAGGAATTCTCCTCTCGGCCAGAGACTGCTGGAGCCATGGGCTCTCTTTGCCAAAGTCAACAGGCACCTGGCATTCTCAGAACCATGTGCGCCTTCCCCTTCCCTGCTGCTGGATCTGGGGGTGCCACACTCCAGAGCTGCTCCCACAGCCAGAACTCCCTGGCTGGTGGCAGTCCCAGAGGAGCTACATAGGGTCACTCCCTACAAAGTTCCAGCAACAATAGAGTGATCCCACCAAGGTCTAATCTTGGAGAGACACCTTCCTAATTCTGAGGATGGCCAGAGGCAATGGTGAAAAACAATCATGGGATGGAATCAACAGAAAAACTCTGGCAATATGAATAATCAGAGTAGATTAACTCCTCCAAGGAATGACAAGGCAGACACAGCACAAGATCCCTTGCATAGGCAAATGGCTGAGATGTCTGAAATCAAATTCAGAGTCTGAATAGCAAATAAAATCAGCAGAATGGAGGAAAAGATGGAATTAGAATTTCAAGCAGTAATCCAAAAGATGACTCAAAAGATGTCCCAAGAATTCAATGAATTCAAAGACAAAATGACCAAAGACTTTGACACATTGAGACAAGAAGTTGCAGCCCTCAAAGATCTGAGAAATACAGTAGAATCACTCAGTAACAGAGTACAGCAAGCAGAGGAATATCTGACATTGAAGACAAAGCATTTGATTGCTCCCAAACCTCCAAAGAGGAAGAGAAATGGAAGGCAAAAACAGATCACTCTCTCAGAGAGCTCTGGGATAATTAGAAGAAAACCAATATTCGTCTCATAGGGATCCCTGAAAGCGATATAGTGGCTTCACAAGACAGAGTCTCTTCTTCATGAGATTATGAAAGAGAACTTTTCAGACATGCCAAGAGTTTCTAAAATTCTGATAGCGGACAGTTTCAGAATTCCAGCATGATTCAACCAGAATAAGACATCCCCCAGATACATCATAATCTATTTCACTAAAGTTAATATGAAGGTGAAAATTCTAAAGGCAGCCAGATGTAAGAAAAGCATTACCTAGACAGGGAAGAACGTTAGAATAACTGCAGAGCTCTCTGCTGAAACCTTGCAAGTTAGAAGAGGGTGGTCATCGACTTTTAATCTTCTAAAACAAAATAACTTTCAACCTAGGATCCTGTATCCAGCTAAACCTAGTTTCATTTATGATGGAGAAATTAAATACTTTAATGACATCCACATGTTGAAGAAATTTGCCACAACTAAACCAGCTCTACAGGATATTCTCAGACCTAGCTTCCATAATGACCAGCATAATCCTCCACCACAAAAGTAAACCCACTCAGAAAGTTTTGATCAAATTCCAACTTCCACAGTCTCAAAAGGATTCAAAATGTCCACCAGACTTTCAAAAGGCTTATTAATATTCTCAATTAATGTGAATGGGTTAAATTGTCCTCTAAAGAGGCACAGGTTGGCTGACTGGATACAAAAACTCAGGCCAGATATTTGCCAGATATATAAGAATCTCATCTTACCTTAAAAGATAAATATAGACTCAAGGTGAAAGGATGGTCATCTATACTTCAGGCAAACGGAAAGCAGAAAAAAGCAGGTGTTGCAATCCTATTCGCAGATAAAAAGGCTTTAAACCAACCAAAATAAGGAAGGATAAGGATGGACACTTCATATTTGTTAAAGGTACTACTCAATACGATGTGATTTCAATTATTAATATTTATGCACCCAACCAGAATGTGCCTCAATTTATAAGAGAAACTCTAACAGACATGAGTAACTTGATTACCTCCAGCTCCATAGTAGTCAGAGATTTTAACACCCCTTTAGCAGTGCTGGACAGATCCTCAAAAAAGAAGCTAAGCAAAGAAATTTTAGATTTAAACTTAACCACTCAACATCTGGATTTAACAGACATCTACAGAACATTTCATCCTAATAAAATGGAATACACATTCTTCTCATCTGTCCATGGAACATACTCCAAAATTGATCACATCTTAGGTCACAAGTCTAAGCTCAGCAAATTTAAAGAAATAGAAATTATTCCTTGAATCTTCTCTGACCATCAAAGAATAAAAGTTGAACTCAATAACAACAGGAATCTGCATACTCATAGAAAAACATGGAAGCTAAATAACCTTATGCTGAACAATAGATGGGTCAGAGATGAGATTAAGAAGGAAATTACCAAATTTTTGGAACAAAATCACAATGAAGACACAAATTATCAGAACCTCTGGGATACTGCAAAGGTAGTCCTAAGGGGGAAATTTATAGCACTGCAAACCTTCCTCAAGAAAACGGCAAGAGAGGAAGTTAACAACTTAATGGGACATATTAAGCAACTGTAGAAGGAAGAACATTCCAACCCCAAACCAAGAGGAAGAAAACAAATAACCAAAACTAGAGCAGAATTAAATGAAATTGAAAACAGATCAATAAATCAAAAAGTTGTTTTTTTGAAAAGGTCATAAAATAGATAAACCTTTGGCTAAGCTAGCCAGGAAAAAAAAAAGAGTAAAATCTCTAATCTAATCAATCATAAGTGGTAAACACAAAATACCAATAGACCCCTCAGAAATTCAAAAAATCCTTAAGGAATATTACAAGAAACTTTACTCTCAGAAATATGAAAATCTCAAGGAAATTGACCAATACTTGGAAGCATGTCACCTACCAAGACTTAGCCAGAACACAGTGGAAATGTTGAACAGGCCATATCAAGTTCTGAAACAGCATCAACTATACAAAATTTCCCTAAAAAGAAA
>CAUYON010117124.1:0-28428 GCA_963573935.1 Arctocebus calabarensis
ATATAGTGATCAAGAAAATGCCATGAAGGCTATCTCTAACAGTATGATCAAAATATTTCTGATTGTATATGAAGCACATTCTGCCCTATGATTGCACCAATGTACACAATTATGATTTAATAAAATTATTTAAAAAAAAACACAATGGGATATTACCTAACTCCAGTGAAAATAGCTTTTATCAAAATTTCCTGAACTCCAGACTCTTAACTACATAGGTATCTCTGCTTGAATATCTAATAAACATCTCAAACTCCACATATCAAATAGAAACACCTGACGCCCCTCCTCACCTTCATCCCAAGTTCTTGCCCTTCTTGATTCACGTTGCCGTTGTCCCACCTCTCTTTCCACCCCAGACCTGGGTTTATTCCCAAGTCGTCTCATCCTCTCACACATTTTATTTTTTTCAATCTGTCAAAAAGTCTTGTCAGCTGGGCATTTAAAAACCTTGAGTTTTACAACTTCTCCTAACCCTTTAGGGTCTGTTTTCTTCCCCTCACTCCTGTGAGTCTTTCCTGAACACAGCACCCACAGTGGTTCTGTTAAAAATCCAGGTATGGCCATTGCACTTCTCTTTAAAAACAATTCCTACCCCTTTCAGTTACAGTAGAATTTCAGGTTCTCACTCTGAAATTTCCTAGATTAGAGCTTCTCAAACTATTACTTGGAATGGATTTTATTTATTTATTTATTTGCTTATTTTTTTTTTTATCTCCAGTCCATTACACCCTGAGACTTTTGTAAAATAATATTTGGCATCGAATAAATGAAAATAGGATATCTATGCCCCAGTATGTTAAAACTCATTTTAAATGAAGATAAAGTTATTCTGTTAATTTAACAAATATCTATAAAATTTTCTCAATATTTATTCTTCGTTTCTTATGTTTATTACCATGAGACTAGAGGCAGATTGTTCAGGATACACGAATCAGCGGTGCTGCCCGCAGGGTCTGGCCTGTCTGTTTCGTGTTCGCTGGCATGCCATCTTTTTTCTCCATCTAATTGCACTTTGATAGGGTTAATTCCCTAACAGTCCAGGAACACCCAGCCCAAGGAACTCTGCTCTCCCTCTCTCCTCCTCCAAGTGGCTTGACTTATGTCTCAACTTCCTTTAGGTCTTTGTTCGAAGGTAAACTTCTAATAAGTTCATGTATGGAAGTTTTATTCTTTTTTTTTTCCAGTTTTTGGCCGGGGCCAGATTTGAACCCACCACCTTTGGTATATGGGGCCGGCACCCTACTCCTTTGAGCCACAGGTGCCGCCCAGTTTTATTCTTTTTTTTTTTTTTAACATTTCCCAATCTTATTTCTCAGTTTATACTCTTTGTTAATGGTTATTACTCTTTAAGTTAATATTTATATCTCTCTGATGAGGATCTAAACCCCCAGTATAGGAATTTCCTAGTGTCGGTTTAGTGCTGTATTTTCAGAACTTACAATGTTGCCTGCCATAGAGTAGAAATTTAATCAACATTGTTCAATGAGAGATTTTTAAAGGCTGTCAAGTTGCTCAAAGCCTTATAAGTGAAATATGGCTTTAAGCATTTATAAGGAAGCGTAAGTAGGTTTACTAATGTATAAAAAAAAGTGAAATATTTGTTTTATGTTAATTGAAAAAAATGACAGTATCAACACATGCAGTACTTGTGTCCAACTGTGTATTATGTAGAAATTAGAAGCTTTGGCTATAAACTTAAGGGAAAAATAAAGTGAACTTGTTAATATGATGTTGTTTTTAAAGTATGCACTTGTGGGATAATAAAATACAAATTATCTACAAGCATTACTGAACTCATAAAAGACTCGCGTTGTATGCAGACTCGGTTATTGGGACACTAAAAGCAAAATCCTGGGGTATTTGCAAACGTTTTATTATTTTAAATGTGTTCACGCTCAAAAGTGCTATGAACCCATCTGGGGCATAAAAATTCTGATTTCAAATTTTTAAAATTTATGATAGCAAAATACAGAGAAGTAAAACAAAAACCAAGATGAACAAACTGAAAAGCAATGGCTTTTTTTGGACCCGTCAGAGAACACTAGGCATAGGGCAGACAGCTACCCCCAGGTCTGGAGAGAGAGTTAAATACAGAGAATTACAGCCAAAAAAAAATTCAAAAATTTAACCTTTCACAAAGGTGCTGTTTATATTTCTTTAATATTTCTTTTTACAAAGTCTCTGGGTGTATCCTTATACCTAAAGTTTTCACAGTGGTTGAGAGCTCAAGCCACCATACTCTATCTTGGGTATCGAAGAAGCGAGTAATTATTGTGCTCCATTTATTTTATTGGAATGAGGATTAATGAACTATCAACTAGACTGAGCAGTTTGCATCTTCGTATTTGGAGTCTGGGGATGGAAGGGAAGAGTATAGACTTTCACGACTCAAAGAAGAATTTGTGATGTATTTTCCTTGAGTTGAAATAAAAACAAATTGCAGGCTTATTTTCGTTCCATAGAGCTCTCATATTACTAAGATGCTGTAAACATCACAGAGGACATTTCATTAGACTGACCCCAAGTCCCTTAGGGACATGAAGTCTTCAACTATTTTCCTGATTCTATTGTTCATTGTAAAGTAGATATTTTATGTAACTTTTTTTATCGAGACAAAGGCTCAGGCTGTCGCCCTGGGTAGAGTGCCGTGGCATCACAGCTCACAGCTACCTCCAACCCTTGGGCTCAAATGGTCCTCTTGTCTCAGTTTTTCTATTTTTAGTAGAGACAGGGTCTGATTTTTGCTCAGGCTTTTCTCGAACTCATGAGCTCAAGCTGTCAACACGCCTTGCCCCCCAGATCACTATCTCATGTAACTTTTATTCAAAATATCATTTCATTGATACTTTTCATATAAGGCTCTATGACCAATGTTTAATGGAGTATCTATCTATTAATCCTTATCTATTAATAAGGATTCACTCTTGGCATTGGCTGAAACTAAGATATTAAAGATGGGTTTCCAGGATAAGCTATACATAGCTTAGATGAATACAACATCAAAATTCTCTATACAGACATCAAAAATCTCTATAAAGACATCTTGTTCTAAGATAGCCTATCAGTCAAACCAACAAAACTCTGGATTATATATATATATTAAACAAATTGAAATAAAGTAAGGGTTAGCTTCGAATAGTTGCAGGGGAAAAAATAAGAAGAAAAACTTAGAAAAGTTCTTAGAAAAACTACCTCTCAGAAGTTTATTATTTAATCATAGCTTAATACATTTTAATTTATAATTGATTACATGCAACCTGAATATATAATAATAAATATGTAATACTCACTGTACATTTGAAGCCATATGGACTTCTATTTCTCTTCAAACAATGTACAATAAAAATATTTTTCTTTCATCTCA
The DNA here is from genome assembly GCA_963573935.1 of Arctocebus calabarensis. NCBI lineage: Eukaryota > Metazoa > Chordata > Mammalia > Primates > Lorisidae > Arctocebus > Arctocebus calabarensis. The sequence goes on from CAUYON010117124.1 coordinate 3,368, forward strand.
GAACCCATAGCTCAGTGACTAGGGCACTGGCCACATAGCTGGTGGGTTCAAGCCCGGGCCAGGCCTACTAAATGACAATGACAGCTGCAACCAAAAAATAGCCAGGCGTTGTGGCGGGTGCCTATAGTCCCAGCTACTTGGAAGGCTGAGGCAAGAGAATCGCTTAAGCCCAAGAGTTTGAGGTTGCTGTGAGCTGTGACACCACATCACTCTACCCAGGGTGACAGCTTGAGACTCTGTCACCATTTTGTTTTTCTTTCTTATGCTTTGTAGAAAAAGATAAGAGAATAACAGACTAATATTATGTAAAGTAGCTCTCTGTTTAAATTCTAACAAACTCTCAATTTAAAATAACTTGTATTTACACACTTAGGTTGAGTTGGCACATACTCCCTTTCAGCAATAGTTTCCAAAATTAGGCAAAATATTGCAAATCATCTTTTATAAAATAGAGTTTAAGAACCTTGATGGTTCTCATGAATTAAACTTCACATGACGATTACAGAATGACTTTTTAGAGCAACACAATTCACATTTTTGGTTATTCGTATATGCATATATACATATATTTATTGACATTTAGTTTTTGTATTAAGTGCAAGAGTAGGTTTTGAATCAAGGAAAGCAAATAATTGGTTTTGACTATATAAATTATGCATATAATTGTGCATAATTATTTATCAGTTATTATTTATATTTATATTATTATTTATAATTATGCATAGAAATATTGTGCAAAAGTAAGAATTAGAATTACCTTCTTCACAGGGAGGCAAAACCTGCACTGTGTCTTTTCACTGACCCTGGAATACCAACTTTATAAGCACAAGTCTGGGCCATTATTATGAAAAACTGTATTCAGAAGTCTATATTTTTACAAAGAGAAAAGAAATTTTATTTTCTAGCCATTAAAAGGTACAGTTTGTTTTCAACGTTCAAAAATAGATTTAGGAATATTCCATCCTATTTTGTGGAAGATGAGATGATTCATCCTTGATTAGGCTTCCTGTTGAGGCTAAGTGGTTTGAATAAAAGAAAGAAATCAATGACTGACCATTGGAATATAATGGATCTGAAACACTATATTTTAATGAGGCAGCAATAGGAGGCCATTAGAATAAAATGGGTTGACTATCAACAGTGTATAAAATAATTTATTAAACAAGCTGATGTGCAGATAATAGGGTCACTAAAAGTATGCTGTAGGAATATACAGAAAAAGTCAGGAGGAGATTTTATAAATTCTAAACTAAAGATTATAATCATGCAAAAGAAAAAAACCTACAGTGTGATAATCATCAATGCAAATGAGCACTTTTTGCCACCTTCAAATTCTATGTTTAGTGTAATTTATGATTATAGTACAATGACAATTCATAGCACTTTGCATATGATCTGATAATATTTGTACAGCTTGTTTTCTTCGAAACATACTTAATATTAGCTAACGGAAATTTAATTAATATTAGATGTCAATACACTGTTTATAATACCTGTCATATCTATTCCTGGTTTCTGACTTTTAACTCCATGCATGGTTTATGTAATTATTATCAAATCTATATAATTTTATAATATCAAAAATAACTCAGTTTACAGCAGCACAATTCACAATAGCAAATGGAAACAAGTGTCCACCAGTACCTGAATGGAATAATAAAATATGGTATGTGCATACTATAGAGGACTACTCAGCCATAAATAAAGTAGTGATCTAGTATCTTTTTGAACCCGAAAGGAACTAGAAACCATTCTTCTAAGTGAAAAAAACACATGTACACAATACAAAATTGGAACTAGTCTACCCCACTTAAGGGTACATATGGAAGTAAATTTCAATGTAAATCTAGTTTAGGGAGAAAAGGTAGGTAAATTCACACCTATTGGATACAGTACGTACTATCTGGATGAAGGGTACACTTATTTGCATAATTTTGATTCAATCTGTACAAAAACAAAGTGTGTTAACTAAACATGTGTACCTCCTAATATGTTGAAATTAAAAAAAAACATATTGAGTAAACATCCTCTTCACCACTGTTCAGAGAATTATCTACTCTTTTACTATTTCTAAATAATCTCCATTTCTCAGAATCTAGGTTAAAATGAGAATTCAACCGATCAAAATGAACAACTCTGAGCAATGAATTAAAATGTGGTAAATCAATTCAAACTATACCTAGAATGGCTTTAGCATCCAGGGTTAAAACTTCCTAGTGACATCAAGAGCCTTGCACTATCAATCTTTAATAAATTCATTTTAATCGTTTTCTTAAGTTTATGCAATCAAATGGGTTTGGAGACGTAAAATTTCAGTCTTCTGGGATTTCAATGTTATTTTTGTCACTTTTGTTCATGCATAACTATCTTGGTACAAGCTATACACAAGTTAAATTTAAATACTCTTCTTCAGTAAAAAATCTTGCCCATTTGTCCTCTTTTTCCTGTCGTATAGTAGCAACATCAAAAGATGCACATTCCATTTTCTTTAAGTGACTAAGTGGATCTTCTAACCCGGTCTTAGTTTTTTTGTTTGTTTGTTTTTTTCTTTCAAGTTGAGATGGACACTCTCACCAGGCCTCTCCACAGCCATATCCTGAGAACTGTCAATGAAATGACCAGGGAAAACTTTCATTTAGCAAAAATACATTGGAAAAGAGGTTGCATTTCTTAAATAATGAAGCAAAAAAAAAAATATTACCTGTTTTTCACTTACCAGAAAACTTAATTTAAGACATAGTTTACATTTATTTTATATATAACCTATTCCTTTAGAGAAAAGAATAATTTTAATTAAAAAGTCCAAATAAAGCAACCAAGATAAATCTATATTAAGCAAACATTTAAAAACATTAAGGATTTTTTAAATCCTAATATTCCCAGGGGTCAAATCCTGAATAATTTATTAATTCAGTAAACAAATATTCTCTAAATAAGTATTAGTATATTTAATAATCTAGTAAGTGTTGAAGCCTCAAAAATTACGTTAACCATCTATTAAAGGAAATAACTCTTTCTCTTCATATGTTTCCATACAGTATAGTAACTACCCCATAATATAAGAATGTAGAGTGTCTCTTGTAAACATCTCAAAGAGAAACCTGATAGGAAAAGAAAACCAAAAGAAGATTCAAGAAGATTTATTAAAGATAAACAGAGCATGGGTGGCACCTGTAGCTCAAAGGCCCCATATGCTACAAGGTGGTCAGTTCAAACCCAGCTTCAGCCCCACGCCCCCAAAAGATAAACAGAACGTAATTTATGTAATTTATAACTAGAAAATAAGAAAAACGCCATTTTGTCATAGATGTGTTTATATTCAAATAAATGTTGTCTTTCAGTAACTGTACAAGATTTGTGACAATAAAAGACATAGAAGGTAGCAAGCATGCTTGTAATCGTATAGAAAATGAGCTAAATCAACATATATTCTACAAGGACACTGAAGAAAACTGATTTACTCAAAATATTAAACTATTTAAATAAATATAGATAACTGATTTTCATTTTCGTATAAGAAAGATGACATATGACTAATGAGGGCAGTAAAGTAAATTCTAAATGCAAATTAAGAATAAACTAGTAAGAAAAAAAAAGAATAAACTAGTAAGGCAGGGACATAACACCTCACCTTGCTGGTGTAGGCACAGTAATTTTCCTATAAATGGTTTGGTAAATAATATCTTACCACATACTAGGTGATAATTAGATGTAGGGTTTACGTGGAATTTGCTTTCTTTTTAGTTTGCTTATTTTATTGATCATCATACCTTGCTTTTCCCCTAAAACGATTATGCCTTATATATGTGTGTATATTATGAAAGGAGAATGTATACTAAGGGTATAAAAGTGAAATTATTGTAAGTATATTTTAGTTAAAAATACGAAAACATTTCTAAAGGGTAATGAGTTTCTCTCAGTCTACTATTTCTATTTCTTCACTTATGACACTTTCAAAGAGACTGATGATGGAAAAATTTTAGAGACATTTATTAAATAAGAATTGTATGATCAGTTAACAACACACAGTCTCTTCTCTGTAATTAGTTTACTGGTTTGTGTGTCATAGGCAAAGCCTCCAACTTCGAGTTCACAGTTTTTTTCTGTTTGTGTTCTTCAGGCTTGATGTGTTTTGGTTGACTGCAGAAGGCGAAAAAAATGACTGTTTTTTTTCCTTTCCTTTCCTTTTGTATCAGTTTGTTTTTGTAATTTCTGGGCTGCTGAGTTTGGAGCAGGTGGGATCAGGAATCGAAGCATAGTGATTAAGGAGCAAGTAAGATGGAATATCAACTCACTAATAATATGTGGGGGGGATTAGAAATGCTTGTAGAGGCACCTAGAACAAATTGAGGTGTTTGAAAATCCATTCTTCAGAAATTTCAAAAGGAAATTCTGCAAACACGAGTCTTAAATGCCTGATTTCTCTTGACCCTACAGAGGTAAACTTATTAATGATTTAGGAAGGAATTTTTGAGAGAAGATTTTTGCAAAAAGCTACATACTGAGCACTACTTTATTCAAGAAGAGGGTGGTTCTCACCTTCCCTTTTGTCAAGAGAAATGAGCTTCAGTAGGACTAGATACCTTGATCCGTGACCTCTGAAAATAGGGTTCAGTGGACAAGTGCCTAACTTTTGGTGAGTAAAAATAAGTATCTAGAAAGAAGAAAGAAAACATCTCTATTGTGTGAGGATTACCCTGACTTTGTCTGCACTTCTTACTTAATATGATTCTAAGACTGAATATCTAAAGGTGACTTCTATGATTCTTGTTCAGATTTATATTTAGAATCGGGAGAAATATACCATTCCCCAGATAAATTATAAAGAAATTGTGAAGGAAAGAACATAGTTGTTTTGGATTCTCATTCTTCAGCTCTGCTTTACTGTTCTCATTGTGTTTGGAAATTCTTTCCACAATTCATTTGTTGACTAGAAGCAAACAGATGTGGAAACTATTATATATATATATATATATACATGTTTATTTATTATTAAATCATAGCTGGGTACATTAATGCAATCATGGGGTACAATGTGTTGGTTTCATATATTTAAAATTATTTAAATATAATTTAAATATAATTTTCTTTTCAATTTAAAATATTTTCATCAAACTGCTTAACATAGCCTTCACGGCATTTTCTTATTGTGTTAAGACATTTATATTCTATACCTAGTAAATTTCACATGTACCCTTGTAAGATTTGTGTATCTTTTACACAGTTTAAAATGGGTCGGATCATCATTCTTTCTGTGTTTTTTTCTGGTCTAGCCTAGTTCAGTGATTTTCTTTTTGACTAGAACTATTTATTTATGTGCTGATCCGTTTGATTTAGAAGCCAGTTCTTCAATATCATAGGTTCTCAAACTGCATTTGTGTGCCTTAACAGAGAATTTTTAAGATTATATAGGCAGTAGCACCCTGCTTACATTTTTCATGTATTAATAACCATTAATAATGCTTCAACACAAGTTTATTTTAAATGTTTCCAAAGTTTTAACCATCTCTATCTTTGAACATATAAAAAAAATTATTTACTCAATAATATGTAGGCTATTGGCCCCCAAAAAAGTAAATAGAATTCTGGAGTGATCATTATAAACTCCACTGGGCACATTTAGCATAATGCATGCATGGCCAGTTGGCCAGGAACTGGAGAAGGAAGCTCAATATATAAACACGGAAAACTTGACTCTGATACCATCCTTCCACTTACTTATACGGAGGCATAAAATCACCTCCGTTTCTTCTTGCATCGTGCTTTCTGTAGTAGAATTTTTCCAACCCCAGCATCAGCTAATAGTTATGAAGTGAGGATCTAACAATCTTCAGGTGTTTCTGGAAGTTTCAAATTGTCTTTGCTACTCTGTCCTAGGGAATGGAACTGCCACATAATTTTTCCTAGTGCTGCTGAAAAATATTCATGCAAATTAAACATGTCTGGGTAGCAAAGCCAATCTATTTCACTCCTCTAGAATAAGTTCAATTTCTTCCTTCCATCCATACATTACTGTTTATAAAAGTACCATTTTTTTTGTAACCTGGCCAGTAACTAGGACATCTTTCTATCTCAGAATATACTGCAAGTTCTTCTATCATTTCATTTCTTTGATCCATCTCTTGTCTCTCTTCTCTTAGATCTATTTCTACATTTACAATTATTGTGTCTTCTGGTCGCCTTTTTAAGGAAATCCACTGTTTTGGGAGAACAATCTTGTCAACCCTAATGAGATCTTGTTCTTTTGTGCCACAAAACTTTCGTTCTTTGCTAACCTGTTGCACTATTTAACTTCATTTGTAAATGAAATTTAGAATAGTGGTTACTCTTTTTCTTATTATTTGATTTTTGTAGAAAAACTATGGAGTACAATCTGCTTTTGTCACTTATCGACCTAATCTCGTTTATTTTATTTTATTTTTATTTCATTTATTTATATTTTTAAGACAGAGTCTCACTATGTCACCCTCAGTAGAGTTCAGTGACATCACAGCTCACAGCAATCTCAAACTCTTGGGCTTAAGCAATTCTCTTGCCTCAGCCTCCCAAGTATCTGGGACGACAGGTCCCGGCCACAACACCTGGTTTTTTTTCTTGTTGTTGCAGTTGTCACTGTTGTTTAGCTGGCCCCGGTCAGATTCGAACCCTATAGCCTCTGTGCATGTGGCCAGTGCTGTATCCACTGTGCTACAGGCGCCGAACTCTTATCCCATTTATTGTAGCTGCATTTATCTAAAATTAGCTTGCTAAATGATTTTGTTTCTATGTTTTTCATATAGTTCTAGGGCATGATTTTTGATCATGAAATCCTTGTAATTAAGATGTTAGGTTGAAATTTGAAATTATTAGTCATATATTTAAACAGTGTGCTCTTTATAAAATGCAAATCAGACAGTATTTCTAGTGAAAATTTATTTCTAAATTGTGTTTTAAATGAAGTAGATTTTTTACTTTAATGTTTATTTCTTAGAAACAGCTAAATCAATATTAACAAATGCATATACATGATTATATCTCTTATTTATATATACATTCATCACTGATTTCTTTTGCAAAATTCTGAGAAAAATTAATGAGAGGAAGTATGACAAAGGAATTGCCTCACTAATCAAATTTAAATTCAAACTATATCTTATTAGACATGAACACTAGGAATTGTTAACTACTGTGAAAAAATAAATAGCTAGTATTACATTGGCACCATTTAAATCAAATTCAATTTTATTTATACTTTATTGTATAATTTTTTTCTTTTTTGTCCAAAAATATATACACACGAGTTTATTTACAAATGAGAACATATTTATAGTCCATGAGAGTTGTCCACTAGTCAAAAGATAAACTCTAAGTTACAGCTGTTATTATATACACACACACTCTTCTGCATCTTTGCTATGTTTGAGTCCACTACCTAGAACATGTTTTATAGTACTATGTCAAAAATCAATTTTTAAGATGCAAGCATATTGTATTATTCATAAATGATTGAATATTATAAACCTTTGTATATTTTAATGAAATACTTTTATAATAATATGAAAAGTTTTATTATACAAAAACTTAATTTTATCCCATTTGCATGGTCTGCTTTTATTTGTAGTTCTTGATATGAAAATGCAGTTAGCACAGTCAATGAGCCATAGAACTCATTCTAATTTAACCATATTTAGAACTATAACAAAATAATAATTTTCCCTATTTATTTACATCGCCCAGTGCATTAAATTCTCAACATATGCCAGTAAACATATGCTTTTCTATCTTACTAATTGTTTCTTGTGATTGTTCTCAGGAACAAATAATTTTCACTGAAGGAGAAAAAGAATCTCCAATATTCAAATCAATCCCAGTGAAATGATTCATAAAAACTACCCATTCATGCTAAATTTACCATTAATTCCTAAATTATTTTCATTGTCTTGCTAACATTCTTTAAGTTGAGTTCTCTTTTCCTATTGTATTATAATAATTTCTTGAATGTGCTATACAGAATTTAATAGTTGTTCCAGTTTGTGGTTGAAGGCAAGGAAGATGGGCAGTTAAATCACTGTCAATAAAACAAGTAAAGATCATGGATTTTCACAGGTACCCTTTATTTTTCTTTTTAACAAAGTCATCTCTACGTTTAGACATGAGGAATACTGACCATATTTAGCAACATTCATTCATGTTTTTCTCTTTCTCCACGTTACTGTTGGAGAAAATATGAAAGAACAAAACCCAGAACTAGCTATGCCCGAAAAAGAAGTTGAGAGACCAGTGCTGACCCTTAAAAATGTCTGTGTTTGTAAGATAACAATGAAAAGATGTTACTTTCTCATACCTTGGAATTTCAACTTAAATTGCATTCTGCTTGTCCATACAGAACAAAGATAAATTATTGTGAAAAACATTTTTATAATTTGGTAAAATCGCTAACAGAAACTTAGGTAAACACAGCCTTACACGGATGGCAAGGGAGCACAGTTGACAAGGTTGTAGATATCCCTGACTTTCAGCAAGTCAAACTCGTAGGAAAACATAAACCTGCCTGGAGTTTTGGGTCACAGTTGTTCACTTCATACTATTCTATTTTCCTCTCCTGCAGAACAAAGCTGTTTCTGCAGACAAGTTACCAGCATGGCCTGCTCTTCTCTTGTTACACAATTGGTATAAAAATGAAGAGCTTTTGAAATAAAATGAGAATACAGAAGAGACTAAACTATGCACTAGTGGGTAACGTTCTTGTCAAAGTCGCCATTCTCATTGCCTTCTGGAAATAAGTGAGTTCTACTTCAAAAAGCATAAAATAAAAAACCAAGTATCTAACTGAAATCCTCATGTCTTTGTCAATATACTCAACATAAAATAATGTTCTTATTTTAGCATTATACTTAAATAATGGGTGTATGTTTATCTAAGAGCCAAAAAATGAAGGATTGAACTATGATAACTTTCAGGGGTTAAGTTTTGCCTTCAGTAATAGGATTGAAAGTGTGTAGCTAAAATGCTCATAGATCAAGTGGCAGACTAGTTGGAAGCCTTCAACCATACAAATGACTCCTGACTGAAGGCATACTCCACATTTTACTTAGGTATATAGAGAAAATATAATACATATAATAAAATATAAAACAGTAAGACATATTTAAAAATTGTTGATGCATTATCATAGACCTACATTGATATAATGATAATTTAACCACTATCTTTCCTATGCCACTGAAAGTCATTGTATAATACAGGATGGCAAAGGAATAACATACCCCCTACTTATTACTTGGGCAGATAGTTGGACACCTGTGATTTCAAATCAACTCTGTCCCCCAATACATGAATCTTCAGGTCTATTCTTTACTTTGTGGAGATAATTCTTCAGTTTTTAAAAATAAGCATTTGTACTTGATGTTCTATAAGTTCACACTCTCTTTAATGGTCTAATACTTTCCATAGTAATGGTTTATGTCCTATGGGAGAATTGTCACAAATATGACAAATATGTTTTGGTGAACCCCAAGAGAGTCACGCATTGTGTAACTCCCTCCACTTGAGTGCCCATAGAATCTGTGACTTGTTTCTGACAGAAAATAGAAAAGGTGAAACGGTGACAGGATATCACTCCCTAAATTACATTAATGTGATTAGCAGAGTGGAGAGAGAGAGAGAGAGATTTCCTGGGAGCCTTTAAGACACACAGCTATACTGCAAACTTCTTACAGAGAAAGCCATGCAACAGGAGCTGCAGGTGGCTGCTGACCAAGGGATGATGCTCAGCTGATTACCTGTAAGAAGCCCAGGCTCTCAGTCACATAGATGCAAGGAGGTGTATTTTCTCCACAATCTGAGTGAGTTTGGAAGGGGATCTCTCCCTAGTCAAGCTTCTGGATGAGAAGGCAGCCTCTTGTCATCTTCATTGCAACCTGCTCTGTCAGGCCCGTATTGCCAACCCACTAAATTGTGAAATAACGCATGTTGCTTCAGGCTGCTGAGTTTGTAGCAATAGAATGTAAATGCAGAAATATATATAGTCTGACATCTCATCTCTTTTCAGAATATTCCATACTAGAAAAGAGAACAAACAAGCAAAGAAAAACTCACCAAGTGTGGGTGAGGCATGTTTTGGGACTTATTTCTAAGTCCCACTAATTCCTTACAGCAGTTGTATTACTTATTGAGGAAATTCTCAGTAAGTTAGAGTAACTGCATCACATTACTGTTGAATGTTCATCATGGAGAAATTCACTAACAGTCTTGTATGTGTGAATCACATTAACTTTTGACAACATGATGATAAGGCGTCTTACTGTGGGCCCCTTTTGATTAATGACATTTGGGGTCTTTTGAACTTCTGAAATCTGTGTATTTTATCTTTTAACCCAGATTTCAGAAATTTTTAATCAATATGAATATGTCTTGAAATAAACTTTCTGTCTCCCATATTTTTCCTCTTTTCAAAATGTTTCACACTATGTATGTTGTTTTCTCTTTTTTTTTTTCTTTTTTTGGACCGTGTTGGATAAGTCCTTGAAGTTTTCCTCACTGTTTTATTTTTTCTTTTTTCCTCTATGACAGAATAATTTCAAATGATCATTTTTTGAATGTGCTGCCTTATCAAGTTTGTTGGTGAGCTCCTCTAATAAATTTTTTAACTCAATTATTGCATTCTTTACCTCCAAAATGTATTGTTTTTATTTCATATGTCTTACCTCTTTGTTGAAATGCTTATTTTGTTCATGGATTATTTTTCTGATCTTGTTAGTGCCTTAGTGAGAGTTATTTTGAGCTCTCTGTCAGGTAAATAACTGTTTCTTAGGGGTCAGTTTCTAGAAGTTATTTTTTTTGTTTGTTTGTTTGATTGTTTTTGATGTTTCTTTGTGTCCTTTTTTATTATTATTGATATTGGTGCATTTGAAAAAATGGCTACCTCTCCCAGTCTTTGTGGGCTAAATTTATAGAGAAGAAGACTTTCTCTAATCAGTTTCTGCAGAGAATCTTAGACCCTGAAAGCGTCTCTCTGCATGTGTTTTTTTTCTGGACTTGTGTACCTACAGTTCTAACAGTATTTACTCTTCTCTATTTTTCAGAACCTTGGAGTCTCTTGTGCCCTTGGTGACTGCTTGGGGCTCTATATGTTTTTGGTGCATTGTCAAGCAGCCTACTTGCTCTGGTTCTTTCTCACTGTGACCAGGAGGGTCTCCATCCGTGACACAAATCAGAGCAGATATTCATAGCTCCCTGGAAGGCCCTCCCATAGCCTGGATCTTCAGACACACTCTCCACTTCTCTTTCTCTCACTCTATAGTGAGGAAGGACAGAAGTCAATGCTTCTGAAAAGCCTGGGCTTTGGAGGCATGTTCCCCGGCTTTCCTCCCTCACAGAAGAGAACTGTGCATTTTCCCCAAGTTGCACAAAGCCATCCTGACAGCTACAAGCCACGGAGGAGTGTGGGCAGACAGAAACAAGTCCCTCAGGCAGGGATTTGGAAAGCTGGAACACAGATGTATAGTTCAACCTCTCTTTTACCCTCAAGGAAGAAGTAGCAGGTCAGGGATGTTTCTCTTGACACTGAGCTGTGAATGTTTGGAGGAGTTGGCTGCTGTGGATAAAGTAAAATTGCTCTTTTAAACCATTTCAGTGTGGCTGCTTTCAGTTTGTGCTTGCCTAGAGTACTGACACTGCTCAACTCGATTATAGAAATCTCAGAAAGGTGTTTTGGTCGGTATATTGTTAAGTAAGTGTTTCTCTGAGGAATGGCTGAGACTTGCTATTCTGTTATCACTCAGATTCATATAACATGTCTTAATCTTGAATTTGAATTCTTCGTCTAGGAAATAAAGTTGGCAGTGCTGTATTTTCTGTTATTGTGGTTGTTTGTTTGCTTGTTTGTTTGTTTTTTGACAAAGTCTCTCTCTGTCAGCTCCCAGCAGCCTCAGTCTCTTGGGCTCGAGCGATTCTCTTTCCTCAGCCTCCCAAGCAGTTGGGACTACAGGCACCTGCCACAACACCCACTAATTTTTCTATTGTTGGTAGAGATGGGTTGTGGGTGGAAATGTGGGAGGATGAGGCCGAGGCAGTCAGTAGAGGCAGAGGGAGCACCCTTTTGAAGTACCCACATAATTGGATTTTTATGACATGTTTTTGTTGATAAAAAATTAGTTAGAGTGGGCAGTATCTGTGACTCACGGAATAAGGCACTGGCCCCATATATCACAGGTAGTGGGTTCAAACCCGGCCCCAACCAAAAACTGCAAAAAAAAATTAGTTAGAGGATGTAGTTTGTAAGAAGTGGGACATAAGAAAGACAGAAGACGTGGATAGTGAAGAGAGAACAGAGGGAGCACAATGCACATGGGAAGCCCGAAAAGTCTGTGGAACAGCAGCAGCACAGGCCTTAGAAGAAGGACAAGAAACGCCCTGCTGAGGCCTGACCCTCCCCACCCTGCAGAGAGCCTGTGCAAGGGTCTCTAGGTGATGAGCCATTGTTAGATGTGTTCTGGGAACTGTGTGTGCAGAAAGCTCTCCACAACAGAGGCGCAACCTCTCAGGGTGGAGATAAGAGGAACAACTTCTTTCTCTCCGCTCTCAGTACAGGTGTGGGGTCAGCCCATCTGCCCACAGGGACCAGGAGGCCTATTGTGTCCCTTGGAAACTGAGCGCCTGGTCAAACCAGCTGTCTGCACTCGCCTCTGCTTCTAAGTTTTATGCCTTGCTCCATGGACTGCATCCCAGTTCTCTGTTTTATAAACTGAATTTGGTTGAAGAGTAGGTTAGTTGAAGTTGTAAGCACCACAAAAGTGATGATGTGTAGTGCTGTTTTCTGCTTTTCCTAGCAGTTGCTTGTCAGTTTATGTGAAGATAATATAGGTAATAAATACTGAGTTAACCCAGAGCCAGGGGCCTTTGCTGATACTCATTAGGTGGCGATGGCCCCCTGGGCCCATTCTTTTTAAATCCTACCCTGCTCTTGTCTTTACTTCTTTCATTCTCTTATCACTCACTATCCCGCTCAGAGGGATACCCAGAGGTCGTGTAGGGGCTGGGACCCCAACAATGGGTCTTTCTCTTGCTTAGGCGAGTCTCAAACTCCTAAGCTCAAGCGATCCTCCTGCCTTGGCCTCCCAAAGTGCTGGGATTATAGGTGTGAGCCCTCGCACCCAGGCTGGCAGTGCCTTTTAGAAAGCTTTTTCTTTTTCTTTCTTTTTTTTTTTTTTTAATTAAATCATAGCTGTGTACATTAATGCATTTATGGGGTACAATGTGCTGGGTTTATATACAATTTGAAATGCTTACAACAAACTGGTTAACATAGCCTTCACCGCACTTTCTTAATTATTGTGTGTAGAAAGCTTTTCTTGATTCATAGTTTGTTTTGGCTGTTATTTTTGATGATCCTACAGCACCTGCACCCTATTTTTATTGTAGCAAAAATAGCTATGGAATTTATCTCATGAACTGTGGCACTATTGAGAATAAATACACGTGCTTCTTATAAATGTTGGAAATATAATTTTTGTTAGTTAAACTTAGTTAAGAATAATATCTATTTCATGGGTGGCACCTATGGCTCAAAGGAGTAGGGAGCCAGCCCCACATGCCAGAGGTGGCAGGTTCAAACCCAGCCCCAGCCAAAAACCACACACACACACACACAAATAGAATAATACCCAATTCTCACCATTTTCTTTTAACAAGAAGTCAAATGCTTGAAACTAAAAGGCTAGTAGGCCATCGGGCACAGAAAAAGTTTGCAAAGGTTATAATAGGGGTTAATTAATAAAAGATATATTTTTATATAGAAAATGTATTTTTAAAAATAGTTTGAAATGATTACTTGGAATAACCACCATAAAAACATGGATAGATAGGGAGATACTTTGAGAAATTATGGCTTTGAAAGTAAACAGGAAACATGTTCTAACGTTACATGTATGATTTTGAGAAAATTTCCCATTTTGTTACAAATTCCTACTGCAACATTTATACTTAAAAACCCCGTTCACTTGGTTATTTCAAATATTGAAAAACTCCTAGAACACTGTCTTAATCAAAGTTGGCTTTCAATTATTTTTGGCAACTCTTCTCCTCTTTGTGATACTAATGATGTATAAAATTTAATAAAAGATATAAGATTTACTTTTTGTCTTCTGACAAATCAGAAAACAGTAAACCTTTTCTGTGCTTGGATATTGATAAATTAGATGGTAAATGCCTAGCATTGGCTATAAATGAATCTTTATAGAAAAGATCAATGGTTGCAATTAACAAGGGGACATAACCAACCTTACTGTTATCTCTTAAGAAGATAGTCATTCTTTAATATGTCTCTAAAAGAAAACAGTGAAGATAAGCCCTTAAACCTTATCTGTGTCATTAAATTGTGGGGATTTTTTTTTCCTATGATATGTTAGAGACTGTTCTCTGTTCTCATATTTAATCAGCTTAGTACTGGTGACTTCCACATTAATAGTGGTCTGAGATCCCAAGATTAGAAACTTTGTTTTATGTATTTTCTAATGAAACAAAGACTAATGGCAAAATGAAAAATATTTAATGTATCTAAAAAGAATTCCAAAGAGTTTAAATAAAATAAAAAATACTGGGAATAATATAAATGCAACTCCAGTACCTCTGATGAATGAATAGGGGACAATAAATAGTTCTGCCAGACAAAGTACCAATGGCAGGCACAGATGTGGAAAATGCAGGGTACACATTTCCCAGGATAAATTTTATTTCATTCAGTGTAACATTACTGAATGTGAAAAAGTAAGCATTCAGTGATTTTTCTGCATTTCTAAAGCTTTTGTGTAAATAAATTTGTCCAGCACATTTATATGAATTTTTGGTCCACACAGTAGCATTATTATAAATGTGCTTATATCTATGCTTCTGATTTTCTTGCTATACAGATAATCATTCTGTACTGACATTCATAGTTTATATTTAGCCAATTTGTTTTTCAGCTTCATAGAAGTATGATTGAAGAAATAAAAATTATTTGTATTTAAGATTTGTAATATGATATTTTGCCAAATAATTACCATAATCAAAGTAACTAACGTATCTATCCCCTCACGTAGCTACATATGTTTGCGATGAGAATGTTGAAGAGCCTCTATCTCAGAAAATATTAAGTGTACATTATTAGCCAAGGTCTCCATGCTGTATATCCAGTCTCCATAACTTATTGTTCTTGCCTTGAACACTTTTCTCTTTAATCAACACCTACCCACCTGCCTTCATCCCCGGCAAATACCATTCTATTTTCTATATCTATGAGTTCAAATTTTTCAGATTCCACATACTACTAAGGGTTTGCAATATTTTTCTTTTTGTCTAGCTTCTATCATTTAGCACAGAGCCCTCAGGCTCCATCCATGTTGTCATAAATGCCATGATTTCTTCTTTATTAGGGTGCATAATTTTCTCATATATACAGATATATGTGAATATACATATACACAATGTTATATATATGAAATTTTCTTTAGCTATCCACTGATGGCCACTTATTTTTTTGTTTGTTTTCCGTGTTCTGGCTATTGTGAATAACACTCAGTAAACCTAGGCGTACAAATATTTCTTTGAGATAGTAATTTAGTTTCTTTGGATATCCCGAAGTGGGAATGCTGAAGTAGATGGTAATTCTAGTTTTCATTTTTCCAGGAAACTCCACACTATTTTTCACTTGTTTGTGGTAGAAATACTTGTTTATTTTTGTTCACATTCCGTGTGCTTTTTAGAGACATATCCAAACACTCATAGTCAAGACCAATGTCATGGCCGTTTTCCCTTACATACTCTTGTAAGAGTTTTGTATTTTTTTGTAATCCTGATAAAAATGAAAAAAAAAATCATAGGGCATGATTCATATACATTCAGAAATGTTTTCATCGTATTGTTACAGATAGCTTTCATGGCATTTTCTTGATCACTATATAAAGACATTGATACTAACATTTCTGAATGCATATGAATCATGCCCTATGATTACACCAATGTACAGAATTATGATTCAATAAAATTATAAAAAAAAATGAAAAAAAAGTTAATTAATGACCTGTTCAAGTATCCCGAATAAAGAGAACCCAGGTACTGTGTCCTATGAAGAGTCTGAACACTTCACTCTCTCTTAAAGAAATATTTTAATCACACAGGTATAATGTAAATCAATTTGCAAGAAATGGAGACTCACATCTAACACACATGTGAGTTCTTTTGTTTATCCTGGTATATTTGAATATGTTTCACTATATATATGTACATGTTAATACATACATTACACTATATGTAATTATGTGTGTTCTTACAAGATGACATAAATATTTACCAAAATTTTATATAAATATGTAACATATAGTTTATATCTACTTTCCTATTATGTTTATGTGTAAGAAAACCAAGACTTTCTACTGTACCACTGTTGATGACAGCCTTTCAATTTTTCAATCGTGTTATTTGATGGAAGTGCAAAATGCACTCAGTATTTTCCAAATAAGTCAACGTTCTTTGTCTATGTTTTTTAATATGTATCTATATTTATATACGTACATACACACACACAAAGATACACATAGGCACATACATAAAGTATGATGGGAAATCAGAAATCAGTTCAGATACAGCTATGTCTGGTTACTATGAATTTAGTACCTGTAGAGTATAATAATAAACAGCATAAGTTTTACAATTGAAATTATCAGAGAAATAATCCTGATCCTAAGTTGCATAACACTGAGCAAGTTACTTAAGTTTTCCAACC
This sequence comes from Arctocebus calabarensis, assembly GCA_963573935.1. Taxonomy (NCBI): domain Eukaryota; kingdom Metazoa; phylum Chordata; class Mammalia; order Primates; family Lorisidae; genus Arctocebus; species Arctocebus calabarensis. The sequence continues at coordinate 20,109 of CAUYON010117124.1, forward strand.
TTCCTTGGATTTAATTGATATAAGATATTTTTGATATTTTCTCTTTTGAGTTCATTGTTAAGGTACTTGGTACTAAGAAATCTTAGTTCTCTACAAATACACTAAATATTAAGTTCAAATTCATTAAGTAAATTGTACAAATATGTCTGTGTGCCTGTGTCTGTGTCTCTGTGTGTGACTGTGTGTGTCTCTGTGTGTGTGTCCGTGTGTCTGTATTTGTGTGTGCGTGTGCGTGTGTGTGCCGATTGGGAGGTGAAATCATGAACTCACAGCCTAGAACAGCAGGAAGGAAACACAGCCACAAGACTAATAATAGAGGAGCCTCAATTTGAGGATTTAAAATATGTAATAATGTAAATTAAATAAGCTTAATAGAGTATGCACATTTATAGGCAAATTTGAACAGAATAGAAGTTTCATGGCTATTCAGTTAAATGCCTTAATATAAAAATTTAAAAGAATATTTACAGCACAGAACATTTTCAGCATTTATTTGAGAATTGAAGAGATCTCAACTTTTTCCATACACAATCCCTTCTAAATGTAATAAGTGTGAGGAATTCCACAGGTTAGTAAATTAGTAAGAATCCATAGTATGTTGGCAACTGTAAACTTTATGCTTAAGACAAAATATTTAACTGCCTGTTTGAAATCTGTTTGAAATTAGATTCATCAGGCCCAGCTTGGTATGTCCAAACATTCCTTTTTCCTCTGCTGACAGCCCCTTCCCACTTCCAGGAATAAAGTAAAAGTCATCACCATCCGTCCAGGCACGCTACGGTGAGACTCTAGGAATCACAGAATCTGGGAATAAGGAAACGACTCCTTTATTCTCCCTTAATCTATGTGCAAACCCTGTCCCTTCCACCTCCATTTCTAGCATCCTGTTCTGGCCCACTGTCCTGGTTAGCTGGACTCAGCATTCTAAGCAGCCAGACAGCATTCGAACCACTTTCTTTGTTCTTTCTTTTGCCCTCCTTCCGTCCATTCTAAATTCATCAGCAAGAGAAACCTTCAAATTTATGCTAAATTATCTCAATTGTTCACTTAAAATTCTCCAGTAGCATTTCATTGCATGTAAGGTAAAAGCTTGACCTCTCTTTTTAACATTCAAGTCCAGGAGTAGTCCGCATTTCCCTCTTTTTAAAATTTATTTTATTTTATTTTTTTATTATATTCTTTTTTTATTATTATTATCTTTATCATTAAATCTTAGCTGTGTACAATAGTGCAATCAAGGGGTACAATGTGCTGGTTTCATATACAGTCTTAACTATTTTCATCAAACGGATTAACATAGACTTCCTGGCAATTTCTCCACTATTATATGAAGATATTTGTATTCTGCATTTAGCAAGGTTCACCTGTACCCTTCTAAGATGCACCATAGGTGTGGCCCCACCAATTATCCTCCCTCCACCCCAACCTCCCTTCTCCCCTCCCTATCCTTTCTCCTTTCCCTATATTCTTGTGTTATAGTTGGGTTATACCATTCATATGACAGCTATAAATTAGCTTCATAATAGGGCTGAGTACATTGGATACTTTTTCTTCCATTCTTGAGATACTTTGCTAACAAGAATATGTTTCAGCTCCATCCATGTAAACATGAAAGAGGTAAAGTCTCCATCTTTCTTTAAGGCTGTGTAATATTCCATGTACCACAATTTATTAATCCATTCATGAATCGATGGGCACTTAGGTGTCTTCTATGACTTAGCAACTATGAATTGGGCTGCAATGAACATTCTGGTACAGATGTCTTTGTCGTAATGTGATTTTTGGTCTTCTGGGTATATACCTAGTAAAGGAATTATAGGATTAAATGGCAGATCTATTTTTAGATCCCTGTGTTCCCCAAATATCTTTCCAAAAGGAACGTATTAGTGTGCATTCCCACCAGCAGTGTAGAAGTGTTCCCTTTTCTCCACACCCACGCCAACATCTCTGGTATTGGGATTTTGTTATGTGGGCTAATCTTACTGGAGTTAGGTGATATCTCAAAGTAGTTTTGATTTGCATCTGTCTGATGATTAAGGATGAGAGTGCAGGGAAAATTCTTGAAGGAATCGGCTTTGGTGAATATTTTATGGGGAGGACTCCCCAGGCAATTGAAGCGATATCAAAGATACGCTACTGGGACCTGATCAAATTAAAAAGCTTCTGTACAACCAAGAATATTGTAACTGTAGCAAGCAGACAGCCCTCAGAATGGGAGAAAATATCTGCAGGTTATGCCTCCGACAAAGGTTTAATAACCAGAATCCACAGAGAACTCAAACGTATTAGCAAGAAAGAACAAGTGATCCCATCTCAGGATGGGCAAAAGACTTGAAGAGAGACATCTGTAAAGAAGACAGGTGCACAGTCTACAGACACATAAAAAAATCCCTCTTTTTTTTTTAAACTTACTTTATTTCTTGAATTTTTGCCATCCTAAACAGGCACGCTAATACTCTTCCAATCCCTTACATGGGCACACTGTTACTCTTTCAATCCCTTACACGTGCCAAACTCTAAACTTTTTCTCTCCTGACAATTTTTGAAGCCTTCTTCTTCTTTTTTTTTTTTTTTTTTTTTTGCAGTTTTTTTTGGGGGTGCCAGAGCTGGGTTTGAACCTGCCACCTACGGCATATGGCGCCGGTGCCCTACTCCTTTGAGCCACAGGCGCTGCCCTTGACGGCTTCTTTGTGTATTATTCCTTCTGCCTGGAATGCTCTTTCCTTCATTCTATCAACATATTTCTATTTCAAGCAAACTTTTAACTATGAATATTCTGAAGCCTATCTATACATATTGCAGCACAATCTCTAATTCTCTCAATGTTTTAATCACTCTCTTCTTTTGCTTAACTTTATAGCATATCACAATTCGATTATCAATTGCTATTTTCCAATTTTCACTTGAGTTTTTAATGTCTATCCAAGTGGAAGATTTGTGCAGCATGGTAAAGGGTGTGTGTCTTATTTCTACTTAACTTGGTGGTGCCTGGCACATGGCAAATTCTCAGCAAACATCTAAACTTGGCGCATAAACGGTTTTTACATAAATGAGACATCTTATTTTTTCTGAAAAAATGTTCTTTGAAACAAAAATAAACTATTTAGATTCTGCAAAAATATATTGCAATTCTAGCAGTTTCACAGAATTTAACAATCTTCCAAATTACAAAGATTTCCCAATCTTATGTTATAAATGTTCAAAAAGGAATTAGAGGAACAGAGTTAAATGATGAAGCATCTATTGAGAGCTCACAGTGTTTTTAGTGTTTGGAAGTTTATTTATATCTATCAAAATATATTTTCACTACAATATGGATCTTATCCCCCATTTGAAGATGCAGAAAGTGTAAAAATTTTAGTAGTTTATAAAAATCTCCAAAGTTATTATTAACCACGGGTGAAAAAAGGAATTTCAGCATAATTTTAGTTGACATTAGGATTCATTAATTTTTCTTATATAGTATTGCTCACAACCACAGGAATTAGTGAGTTAATAGACAAGGTTTAGGCCCAAGCTGTTTAACTGCAAACCACATATTCTTTCCATTATAATGTAGCCATCTATGTACAAGTCTATGATTTGAATAAGTGGCAATAACTCGCATAAACATACAACTGATAACTTTAACCTTAATTTGGATATTACGTATAAAAATATGATAATCTTAGAAAATGTAATAGTATAAAGCATTCAAGCCCAATAAGATATGTTCTTCCTAAATGTATTTTTTGTTTATATGGTGACTCTAACACCGTACTCATGCAGGTGGAAAAATAGTTGCTGCTCATGGCTTGATAGGATGAATATTTGATCAAATAAACTAAAACCAAAAGATGTGGATTCAATCGCTAGGCGCATACTGACATTCGTTCTTTTATATAATATATAAAGTATTCAAGATAAGCGAAGTCCTAGAGGAGATTTTTTTTTTTATCTAGATGGAAGTGTAATATTAGTCTGCAAAGGAAATTATTCAACTAATTTTAGAATATTAAAATCCCAGTACTCATACCATTAACGAAAATCATTTGTACACATTTGCCAAAAGTACATTAGCCGGGTCATGTGTAAAAGTAAAGGCTGATCAAGCAGCAATAAAGTATTTGATGGAAGCACTTTTTCAAAACAGTAGGATAATTGTCATTCTGAGAAATCTTGAACGGCCTAATCAAATTCTCAAATGCTAACTTTTTAATGCCTATACTTTTGCTAAATATAAATCTAGGAACGTTAATTATTCATTACAATGAAAGAGAACACTCAAAAATATAATTTTTAAATGTGTAAGGTTTCTACTGCCAAACTTTACGCCACTATTTTAAAGAAATATTTTAATTTACCCAAAAAAGAATAAATCATCAAAGTTTATGACTTTCCTATTTTCTAGAGTACAAATTATAAAATTTCTGTTCATGTGAGTTTTATAGTCCACAAAATAGTCAGAAAAACAATGTTGCTCTCTTTTTTTGATAAATTTCTACATTAAATTTTCTACACAGATGTTAGATTATGAAGTTAATTTGTTTTAAGCTATTTCATGGAGGCCCAGGATGCACTTTGTCTCCAAACAGGTTCTTACTGGGTTAAAGAAAAATGCCCGCGCATGTCTGCAGTTCCTTATACCCCTCTCTGGCATGTAAAGAAAAAATGTTAACTATACAAAACAAGAAAATGTCCTTATACTTTTATTTTCTTCACAGACACTACTGACACACCACTCAGTCATTCTAATATGAGCAGAAAAAATAAACAAATGACTATCTTAAAACTGCATCAATAGTGAAAATGCATCATAAACACATTATCTTACTTATTGCTAAACATTACTACTTAAAAGAAAATCTTGAATTTGTCACCAGCTTAAGAGCCTCAGACAGAAGTGTCTTTCAGATTGCTTGCTGCGTTGCCAAGGAAAGGAAAACATTAATTGACTTTACTTGAGAAAAGTAACTTTGTGACATATGATTGATTTTGTATTGTAGAAAAGTGAGAGCCATTGCACCAATGACTGTAAGAGATATTGTGCTCTGAAAAATAGATGACATTTATTGTAATAGTTTGATGCAGTTCCTGGCAGCTACTAGATTTGTCTTTAACAAATAACTTGACATAACCACTGATGCCTGATACTGCAACCAGATATGGATTTTGACTAGTTTTATGTTTATCACATGAAATGGAACATCCTAATTTTAAAAGCTATTTATGCAAATGTTAAAGGAATTTTTGCCTTAAAAAACGTGAAATATGTTTCATCTGATGAAACTTTCATCGGAAGATAAATCCTGATATTCTCTACAAGGTATGAGTACCTTTATTGTTGGGAATACCAGAATTTTATTGTTTAAATAAAAATAATATTTGCATGTGACTGTAATTCATTGTTTCCTCTCTGGCTATTCATTCATTTCAAAGACTCTTCCAAAAATGCTAAAAAAACTGTTTTTTGCCTCGTTTTAGTTAAGACCTTGAACCATGCTGTCTCAAGAGGTTTTGATAAGAAACGTGAGCAGAATACGTAGCTGTCAATTATACAGACGCTCCAAGTCAAGTTCTTTTAGAGCTTTGTGGATTCAACTTTTGACAGATATTTTATCTTTTGAAAGTGATGGAGACATAAAAGAGAAGTGGATGACGTTCAAAAATAATCGAAATCTATTTCCCTTTATACAAATGAGGTATACCTTTCGATGTGAGGTGTTAAAATCATCACCATGAGGGCTACCCTTCAGGACGAGGATCTAAAACGGAAAAGAGTTTCCTTGTTGAGGGAAGTGTTTTTCTGGTTCTGTTTGGAAAAGACAAATATTTGTCCCTTTCTCTGCAAGCAGAAATTAGCAGTTGTGGGAAAATTATAGAACCCTAGTGTAACTTATACTCAGGAAAACTTAAAAAGCATATATAGTTGTGCAAATTTTTATATGCTATTGGTTAAGATAGAAAAATAAAATCTTAAGCCTAACCAAAGATAACCTGATGGATGTGAACAAGTGAATTTGGTAATATAGGGGTTGACTCTACTTAAGATTCCAAGAGAATGTGTGTGTCTCCCCTGAAGGGAGAGCACGTGTCTACTAAAGCAACCTGCTGGAGCTGTTGTTTTTAATTCTGTGACTCTGTGAGTCCTCATTTTAATAATTTCTGGAAAAATTTAAAAGTTAAATTAACCAAATGTTAAAGAATGGCTTGTGATTTTCCATATTAAGGACTGACCCTTGATTTAAATAGTTGTGGCACATTTTAATTACAAACTCTTTTGCAAGGAATAATGATTTCACTTTTAATATCTTTTAATTGTGTTCTTCAGGAATCCATTAATTTTTATTTAAAAAATGGGAAAAATGAATTTGGTTGAAATATTTTTAAAGATTTCTGTGAAGAAAAGTAATTTCCAATGGAATAATATGGGAATTTTGTAAATGTTAATATGTATTGTTTTGGCACTTTTTCTCTAGAAGTGGGAATGATGATCATTTCTGAAAGTGCCCTTTATCACAAACACTGTATCTTATATGTACCATAAATTATTTATGTAAATCATTTTCTTAAAAACTTCAGAGGTGATTCTTATTTAGGAATGATATAATCAAAATATTATACAAACACATGAAAGGTTATGTAAAACAATAAAATTTGCTAGACAATATATATTTTAACAATGTCAAATTTGCACTGCATATGATATGGTTGGTCATGATAGGATAACATCTAACTTTGTTTATGTTTTACAAGGAACTCTAAGCCATATTGTTATTTTAAATTGCCATCACTACAAAATTTATTTGATGATAATTATCTCCATATTTAAAAAATCTCAGATTCCTGTGGCGTATGACTTTGTAAAGTTGTGGCTAGCCATTGAATTCTGTTCTCCCTTTTCTCCTTGGGCATACAGTTAGATGTCATATAGTCATAGTCATAGTTTTTATTATACTATAACTTTACTAAGTTTTAAGCAAGGAATATAAGTGGAAAGGATGTGGGAATATTTTGTAAAACCTTCCAAGCCTGCTTCTGCACATTCTTGCCTTTCTCCAGCTGACTGGGCTGGTAATGCCCATAGCAGCTGTCTAACCTACTTGTTAGATACAGGGGCGTCTCCAGCATCTGAGTCACTGCGGTGCAGGCCCTAACCTGCCAACCACCATCTCGTACCCAGTCCAACCAAACCAAAACAGTCTTTGACTCCTTGTGGGTAGAGGATTTAGCCTATCAAGCCATCATTTGAGTTGATTATTAAATACAGTAGCCTTTAGTGAAGTGACGCTCTGAAGAAATAACTGAATTATATAACATTAAATTGGCAGTTCAGAGGTTGAAATCAAGGGTACAGATGTGGAAAATTGGAAAAAATGGGATGTTTCATTTGTTGGTTTGGTTTGGTTTGGTTATGAGAAGAAGGACAAGGGGTGAATAATTATTCTTGAAGTGGAAGAAGTAGGCTAGCTGTATTTAAAATCCAGCCAACTTAAGAATCTGGCGCCAGTGTTTTTTGAGTATTTTATAGTTTTTCTCTCCCATGTCCCTGATGACAGAAGATGTGATAGTCTGAAGAACTTTTCCATTCCTGGGTCTGAATTAAAGAGCGGGTGTCAGTGTTGGGCTGCATAAATCTGATTCAGGAAACTTCAACCTATTTGTGTGTTTATCTCTTTTATTTTTTTTCTAGAGGACGTAGGAATGACAATGACAATACTCCTCACAGCCTGGTTGCTGTAGTCCTGCATAAGTGACCCTCAGAGATTTCTAGAAATGAAAATCCTCAGCCCCCCCACACACACACACCTACTAAATCAGAAACGGCAGGGATGGAACCCAGCGATCTGCAGCTCACAAGCCTCCTAGGTAATTCTGAGACCCAGCAGAGCTCAAGAGCCACTGACCTAGGCTTAGGACAGCTGCAGGTGACAGGAAATGTAGGTCTGCAGGAGTTTAAAAGGTGTGCTGGAAATTTTATTAACAGAGAAATTATGGGTCTGGCCTCAGAAGGCTTTCAACTTTGTGGACCAAATGATAAGCCTTCCACCACAATCTTACAGCAACGGAGAGCAGAGCTGTTAGAAACGTAGAAATGGGTCAGCGCCTATGGCTCAAAGGAGTAGGGCGCCAACCTCATATGCTGGAGGTGGCGGGTTCAAACCCAGCCCCGGCCAACAACTGCAAACAAAAAAAAAAAAAAAAGAAAAGAAAGAAATGTAGAAAAGTACACCATCCACCACTCACCCACCAGAATCCTATTTAGTTGTGGCCGTGAAGGATAATGCATGAGAATGAATTTTCTAGGGCCATGGAATGTTTTCCATTCTGTCACTACAGA
>CAUYON010117126.1:0-18278 GCA_963573935.1 Arctocebus calabarensis
GGAACACTTCTACACTGTTCGTGGGAATGCAAACTAATACATTCCTTTTGGAAAGATATTTGGAGAATACTTAGAGATCTAAAAATAGATCTGCCATTCGATCCCATAATTCCTTTATTGGGTATATATCCTGAAGAACAAAAATCACATCATAATAAAGATATTTGTACCAGAATATTTATTGCAGCCCAATTCATAATTGCTAAGTTGTGGAAGAAGCCCAAATGCCCATCAACCCACGAATGGATTAATAAATTGTGGTACATGTATACCATGGAATACTATGCAGCCTTAAAGAAAGATGGAAACTTTATCTCTTTTGTGTTTACATGGATGGAGCTGGAACATATTCTTCTTAGCAAAGTATCTCAAGAATGAAAGAAAAAGTATCCAATGTACTCAGCCCTAATATGAATCTAATTTATAGCTTTCATATGAAGGCTAAAACCGAATTATAGCAGAAGAATACAGGGAAAAGGGAAAGGGAGGGGAGGGGAGGGGAGGGGAGGGGGGAGGATGGGTGGAGGGAGGGCAATTGGTGGGATCACACCTACGGTGCATCTTAGCAGGGTACTGGTGAAACTTGTTAAATGTAGAGTATCAATGTGTTTATATAGTGATCAAAAAAATGCCATGAAGGCTATCTGTAGCAGTATGATCAAAATATTTCTGGTTGTATATGAAGCACATTCTGCCCTATGATTGCACCAATGTACACAATTATGATTTAATAAAATTATTTAAAAAATATTAATAATTGAAATCTAATCATATTGAGTATTATCTTTAATAAATATGAAATGTCTGTTTTTATCCTTTCTTACTTTCATTAGTTTAATGCCTATTGTATCTGCAAATAAGATTTCAACACCTGCTTTTTTCTGTTTTCCATTTGCCTAGACTATAGATGACCATCCTTTCACCTTGAGTCTATATTTATCTTTTAAGGTAAAATGAGATTCTTGTATGCAGCAGATATCTGGCCTGAGTTTTTGTATCCAGTCAGCCAACCTATGCCTCTTTAGAGGACAATTTAAACCATTCACATTAGTCGAAAATATTGATAAATCTTTAGAACGTCTAGTGGACATTTTTAATCCTTTCATCACTGTGGAAGTTGGAATTTGATAAAAAGTTTCTGGATGAGTTTACTTTTGCATTGTAGAATTATGCTGGTCAGTATTGAAAATAGCTCTGAAAATATCCTGGAGAGCTGGTTTGGTTATAGCAAATTTCTTCAACATGTGGATGTCATTAAAGTATTTAATTTCTTCATCATAAATGAAACTCAGTTTAGCTGTATACAAGATCCTGGGTTGCAAGTTATTTTGTTTCAGGAGTTTAAATATCGATGACCATTCTCTTCTAGCTTGAAAGTTTTGATCAGTGAGATCTACTGTTATTGTAATATTCTTCCCCTTGTAGGTTATAGATTTCTTGCATCTGGCTGCTTTCAAAATTTTTTCCTTCATATTAACTTTAGTGAACTTAATTATGATGTCCCTGGGGATGTCTTATTCAGATTGTGTTGTGCTGGGGTTCTGGAACTATCTGCTCTCTGAATTTCAGAATCTCTTGGCATGTCTGGAAAGTTCTCCTTCATTATCTCATAAAGAAGAGACTCTGTGCCTTGGGACGCCACTTCATCATTTTCAGGTATCCCTGTAAGGCAAATATTGGTTTTCTTCGAGTTATCCCAGAGCTATCTGAGAGAATAATCCATTTTTGCCTTCCATTTCTCTTCCTCTTTGTAGATTTGGGAGCGTTCCAAAGCTTTGTCTTCGAAAGCTTTGTCAGAAATCCTTTCTTCTGCTTGCTCCATTCTGTTGCTGAGGGATTCTACTGTGTTTCTCAGATCTTTAAGCGCTGTAACTTCTTGTGTCAATATGTCAAAATCTTTGGTCATTTGGTCTTTGAATTCCTTGACTTCTTGAGACAATTTTTGAAATGCACCCTGAATTTCTAAATCCAACTTTTCCTCTATTTTGTTAATCTTGTTTGCAATCCAAATTCTGAATTCGATTTCTGACATCTCAGCCATCTGTTTATGCATAGGATCCTCACTTGTGTCTGCCAAATTGTTCCTTGGGGGGGTTCACCTACTCTGCTTGTTTATGTTTCCAGAGCTTTTCCACTGATTCTGCATCATGATTATTTCACACCGTTTGGCTGGATGAGTAGAGAAGGACAAGTTGGTTTGGGGGTTCTAGGAGTAGTGATTGACCAGTCCTTTGCCTGAAAGCTGGGACTGATGTTTTTATCTTTTCCTGAGTTTTGCCAAGGACCCATACAGTGCTACTGCTTGCAAAACTGGGGATCTTCTTGGTGTGGTAGGGTTAAGTGACTCTGTCTTATTTTCAGCTGGTCTTTGTCTTACCCTAGAGAATCAGTTACTCTGGATTGAAGTCTGAGCTTTTGTTTGCATCCTTGGAGTCTCAGATCATCCCAGCAGGGTTGACTTGTGGTCTTTGACCTTCTCTTTTGGCTCAGATCCAAACCATTGGCTTTCTTGCTAAATTTTGGTCCTTTAACTCTCTTCTAGATGGTAGCCTCTGCAGAAAGATGGCTATAGCCACCATCTGGCTTCTCTCAGTCTTTTAAATTAATTACCTAAGCAAAGGGTCAATCAAGATTGCTAGAGAGGGTGGGAATGGTGCTTGTCTTAGTTATTCAGGGATACATGTCTACAGAGCATATTGAATAATGCCTGTCTTTACATCATCAAATGAGTGCTGTAGTCTGGAGATGATAACTATGTAGGCACATGGTGTCCCAACTGGTCAGGAAATGCATTGCAATGATAGCAGAGCAGAGAGATAGAAATATTTTACTAATAGTAGTAGTGGATACTGTATTATTTCATAAGATCCTTCTGCTTTGTATGTGAAAGTACTTTATAAAATATAAAGTAATATTTCTAATCGTCTTTTGACTATAAAGCCCCTCTTCCTTCCATTACATTAAATTCCTGTTAGATTTTATTGTCATTCTTTTGTTCTTTCATTTAATTAGTTCATATTTATAGCTTACAAAGTGCTAATCATTATACTTAGGGGGCCAGCATGGATGAGATGGTTTTCATTCTCACGACACCCAAAATTATATTTATAGCTTACAAAGTGCTAATCATTGTACTTAGGGTCAGCATGGATGAGATGGTTTTTGTTCTCAAGATACCCAAAATTCAATAGAGAGAAAGAGCATAGAGCTCTTACTATGTTGAGGTTGGTTCTATGCTTGCCATAGAGAAGGGAATGATTTTATTTTTGTTGGAGTACCCTGCAAATGGAATATTGAAGTGGACTCTAGGTTATGGGTTCCTAAATTCTAAAATCTGTTAAGAAATTTTTTATCATGTCATCTTTGCTCCACTCCATAAGAGGCTGCATTTTAAAGGGAAATACCTAAATTAGCTCTTTAAAAAAATGGTACATTGACTGTTGATTCTATAAAATGAAAAAAAAAGTTTTTCTGTGTGATCAGAACTATTTGGTATCTTTTAAAGACAATATATTTCTAAATTGCTTTAAAAAAGAAAGAAGAAAGAAGAAAGAGAGTTCTGCTTCAAATAGAGAAGCAAGTCTCTGTTCTTAGAAATTCATGTATTACCTTAGCAGTACTTAGTTAAAAAGAGGTACTTTTTAAAATTCTGTATCCCTACTTTATATTTTTTAAAATTGGTCTTGAGTTATTACAAAAGGAATGTATTACTCTTTTAAAGTCATTTCAGCCGAAATAGAAAGCAGCAGATAATAAAACCTGAGAATGGTATATTCTAGAAAAATTAAGGGATAGAGGAAATGGCTTTGGTCAGTAGCATTTATTTCACTTCAATGAATATCTATTGAGTGTCTATTATAAGTAAGCTATCAAAAGGTTTACTAACTAGTGGAGGAGACTGACAAACAAAAATGATCTACAAGTTGGAATGGAAATCAATAGCAGAAATAAATGTAGTTAAAAAAATAGTTGAGGTACAGAGGAAGGAATGATATTTTGACTGGGGCCCAGAAAAATGATTCACAGGGCTCGAACATAAGCTGGGCCTAGAATAATGAATAGGGTTTCCAAAACAGAAGGAAGGAAAGTGCATGCAAGTCAAGGCTGGGGAAAGAGCATTTCAGACGGAAGTCAAAATAGTAGGAAAAACAGTGACAAGATTATATAGGGCCTATTTGGGCAAAATGTCAACTAGTCTAGCATGATAGGAGCATTGAGGGGTATGTGTGTGGGTGTGTGTGCATGCACACATGTGAGCTGGAATAGGTGATGAATACAGTGGTATGGACTAATGCTAGACATTGGAGAACCCTGAATGCCATGCAAAGATGTATAGATTTTTATCCTCTAAATGAGGTGTCCTAAAAGTTTGTCAAGCTGAGAATGACATGTGCAAACTTGTGCATGAAAAATATACTTAGCTCTTGAAGTTGAGTAAAGAATGATTGTTGTTAGATCTTGTGGAAGAAAGCCCAGATAGGAGGTCCAGGAGTGAGAACTTGAGAAATGAAACCAGGGCAGTGAGGATGGAGAGAGACTGATGCGGAATGTTGTTGAAGTAGACTTGAGCGGAGGTGATAACTGCCTACCTATGGAGAGTGAGGGAAAGACAAAAGTTAGAGTAGAGACTGGGTTTTCTAATTTGAATGATGTTTAAATCTCAGTATTTTAGAAGTTGTGCTCTCATTTCCCTAGGAAATCACTCCCTGGTTTCTTCTTTAGTTTTCCCTTTCTTGATTCACTTATATTTTTGGACTGATTGGTGCCAGATATTTCAGTTTAAGTATAAATTTTGCCCATTCCTCACGCTTTGGAATTAATGTGCATATAGAGATTGTAATTATAGAAGTAACCTTGTAAAATGTACACTGTCCAAATGATATTTTAGTAGTACTCTTGTTAACAGAAAAAACAAAATCTGTAAAATAATTTAAAGAGGTTTATTTTGAGCAAACTGAGGAGTTGTGGTCCAAGAATACACAAACCCAAGAAACTTTGAGTAAGTGGTACCAAGGCAGTTGGATTATAGATTGGTTTTATATATTACAAATTGGTTTTATATATTTCAGAGAGGCAGATAGAAATGCAAGTAAATCAATATGTGGAAGGTATTCATTGGTTTGTCCCCCAAATGTAAAGCATCTCAAAGTGGGAACTTATAAGTCATAGGAGGATTTAATTGGCAGTTGATTGAAAGAGTTAAACTTTGTCTAAAAATTTGGAGTCAGTAGGAAAAAATGCCTAAGTTAAGATAAGGGGGGGGGCTCTGTTATCTGTCATGTGATACCATGCCAGCAAACACAAGACCTGTTTAACTAGATTTTATGAATTATAAATTGTAACTTAACCTTTACCTGGCATGGTTTTAGTTCTTGTTTATAATTTGGTATCTTATTGCCACAAAGTCTGTTTAGTCAATTTTATGATGCTAATTTTAATATTGAAGCTGGTCAATTCTTTTGTCTAAATGCCAGAAGGGAGGGGGTATAAAGAAGTATGTCTGTTCTCTCTGTCCGTTATGGCTGAGAACTCAGTTGAAAGGTTTTTATGAAGTCCCCTGGGCCAAAAGGAAGTGAATTCAGTCAGGGGGCTGCTTAGAATTTTATTTTTAGTTTACCCTCCTCAGTAGAAATAGTCCTTTCCCTACCTTGGATGAAGACTTGGTAATACTTTACAACTTTTCTGTTCTTCCTTAGATAAGAGAAAGAGTTATAGCCACTTCATTGTCCTAATTGGGTGTGTAGTCAAATAAGAAAACTTAAACCTTAACGTAAAGTTAAAACCTTCTCCCACCATCCTTTTCCAATCTGGATCTGCTCTGCAATGGCTGTGGGCAGCTTTACTCCTAGCATTTCTTCTCTTCCTTCATTTTTGTAGGTCAGTCAGAAGGTGGAAGAGACAAAGGAGATGCTCTTATTGTAATATGACTTTATTCTCTTGGAGCCCAATAAATGTTTAAAACTAATTCTCTAGTAGGCACCTTTGTGGAGTCATTGGAAACCCTGGCATATTGTCTCACTTATAGATCCCCTGATGCAGATGCAAGTTTCCCTAATTTAACTGGTCATTTACTTCCTCTCAGCTCTTAGCAAGTCCTTAGTTCACCTTGAGCACCTGTTCACAGAGGGCTCCTATCCCAAAGGAGAGGCTCTAACACCACTCACATACTGGCTAACCCTCATCTGGCCCATGAAAGAATGAACACATTCCTGGCCCAAATAATGTATCAGCAGCCTATTGCTTCTAAAGCTGCTGGTCAGATCATACCAATCTCTATATTTTCTGACTAGAAGTCCAAAAATGGGCTACTATGTCTCCATAAATACATAGAACTCTTAAACTCTAATTAATTCCTGTGAACTCCCCCTCACCAGTTTGATATGAGGAACAAGTACCCACTATCCTTCCATTTTCTCCCCAGGTATGGAAGCAATAATCTACAAAGCTATCTTCCATACAAAATGGTCTCTGATTTTGCTCTCATGACCACTTTTAGTCTTCAAAGTGGCTGTGGCATTTAAGAGAATCATGGAATCTATTATAACCAAATCAATTAAATTTTTTTTTTTTTTTGAGACAGAGCCTCAATCTGTCACCCTGGATAGAGTGCCATGGCATTACAGCTCACAGCAACCTCCAATTCCTGGGCTCAAGTGAGTCTCCTGCCTCTGCCTCCCAAGTAGCTGGGAATACAGGTGCCTGCCACAACGCCTGGCCATTTTTTGGTTGCAGCCATCATTGTTGTTTGGCAGGCCCAGGCTGGATTCGAACCCGCCAGCTCAGGTGTATGTGACTGGCACCTTAGCCCATTGAGCCACAGGCGCTGAGCCCAATTAAAATTTTTTAAATGCTTGGTAGGTGGAGCAAGATGGCTTCTAGTAATTGTCCCTCTGCACAAATACCAAATTCAATAATTATTCATGTAAGAAAGCACCAAGAGAAGAACCAAAAATCAAGTGAGTGAACATAGTACCTGGTTTCAATATCTTATCAAGGAGAAGAAGAAGAAGGCAGCTTCTTTAGAAGAAGGCAGCTGAAGAAGGCAGCCTTGCACTGCCTGTGCCATCCCTCCTTTACCCTTAGGAGTGACATGCCAACATCCAAATGGAGAGAAAATATGTGTGCCTAAAGAAGAGAGAATAAAGTGATTATGAGACTTTGCATTGGACCTCAGGGTTACCCCGTCACAGGGAAACATGCCACAGGGCAGAATGCTGCCAGCCTTCACGGAGGGAACATTTAGACAAGTCCAGCCAGAAGGAAATCCTCCTGCCTGAAACCTGTGGTCTGGCTAGACCCACCACCAGTTAATAAAAAGTGGCCTGGGGCCTGGAATAAATGCATAAATCAGGCAGGGAAGAAAGGCTGTAGTTCTTGGGCCATTCCTGTGGCTGGCTCACTCAGAGCCAGTGGATTTTGAGTGCAAAAGACCCAGTGAAGCACCAGTAGAAGTGGCCAAGACAATTTGTCTGTCACCACACCCCCAACTCCATACATTGCATCTTGGGGAGAGTCTTCTCTTTGGGGAAAGGGAAGAGTTCAGAGGACTTTGTTTTGTAACTAGGTACCAGCTCAGTCACTGTGAAATAAAGTGCCAAGAAGATTCTGGAAGACCCTGATCCTAGGCTTTAGTCTTGGGAGGGTATTTTTAGATCTACCATGAGTCAGAAAGAAACTCATTGTCCTAAAGTGAGGGACCCAGTCTTGGCAGCATTCACCATCTGCTGGTGGTGACTAAAGAACACTTAGACTTTGAATAAACATTAGGCAGCAGTTCTCAACCTGTGGGTCATGACCCCTTAGTGGTCACCTAAGACCATCTTGCATATCAGATATTTACATTATGATTCATAATAGTAGCAAAAGTACAGTTATGAAGTAGCAACGAAAATAATTTTATGATTGAGGGTCACCACAACATGAGGAAATGTATTAAAGGTTTGTGGCATTAGGAAGGTTGAGATCCACTGAATGTATCCAGGCAGCATGAGCTTTGGGTGAGGCTGGGATGGCTTTAGGTGTTCTCTGGCATAATCCCAGTGGAGGTGGCCACAAGGAAGTACACACATTACTCCTCCCCCAACTACAGCTGCCCAGCAAGAAGTGAGGGAAGAGAGTGAGAAACTTTTTATAGTAATTCAGGGAATTCCCTTGTAGCTTACCCATGTCCACTGCAGCAGTACCACTAGGAGTCTGCAAGAGTCACAGGCATCTCCAGTGCTGATATGGCTGAAGAGACCAAAGACTTAGATCACAACTCTCAATTCCCTTTGAATAATAAGGAAAGCCTTTCAAGGAGGAGGGGTTCAACAAGCCCAGCCTGCAAAGATTAGAATAAATACCTAAATCTTCAATACTCAGACATCAATAAACATCCACAAGCATGAAGAGTGTCCAGGAAATTGTGACCTCACCAAATGAACTAAATAAGGTACCAGTGACCAATTCCAGAGTGATGGAGATATGTGAACTTTCAGACAAAGAATTCAAAATAGCTCTTTTAAAGAAGCTCAGCAATCTTCAAGACAATGTAGAGAAGAAACTTGCAAGCCTCTCAGATAAAAGTAACAAAGGAATTGGAATAATAATAAAAATTAAGACAAAATTCTTGAGCTGAAAAATTCAATCCATATTCTGAGAAAAGTATCAGAGTTTCTCAACAGCAAAATTGATCAAGCAGAGGAAAGAATTAGTAAATTTGAAGATAGTCTATTTGAAAATATATAGTTAGAAGAGAAAAAAGAATGAAGCACATCTACAAGATTTAGAAAAAATAGCTCCAAAAGGGAAAATCTAAGAGTTATTGACCTTAAAGAGGAGGTAAAGAAAGAGATTGAGATATAAGGTTTATTCAAAGTAATAATAACAGAGAACTTTGCAAACTTGGAGAAATATTAATATTCAGGTTCATGAAAGTCATAGAATAGCAATTAGATACATCCCAAAAAGGCTACCTCAAGGCATTTAATAATCAAGCTTCCAAGGTCATGGATAAAGAGAAGTTTAAAGGGAAGTAAGAAAAAAGCAAAGTGAAGCAAAACAAAACCCCAAACAAACAAAAACTATATATAGGAGCTCTGAAACATGTAGCAGCAGACTTCTCAATATAAACCTTTTAGGCCAGGAGAGAGTGGCATGACATATTCAAAACTGAAAGAAAATGACACTTACCCTAGAATATTATATAGTGAAAAACTATAGGAAGAAGAAATGAAGGAGAAATGAAGATTTTACCAGATGAATAAAAGCTGAGGGATTTCATCACCACCAGACCTGTACTATAAGAAATGCTGAAAGGAGTTCTTCAATTTGAAAGAAAAGCATATTAATAAACAAGAAAGATATCATTTGAAGGTATACAATTCCACTGGTAACAGTAAGTATACAAATAGGAATACTCTGCTGCTGCAGTTATGGTGGATAAGCCACTTAAATCTTGAGTAGGAAGACTGAGAGATAAACTTATCAAAAATAATAACTATAATTTTTTGAGAGATAAATGATATGAGCATAAATAGAAACAACAAATAGTTTAAAAGTGTGGGGGGATAGAGGCAAAGAGTAGGATTTCTGTTACATTTCTCTGTGATTGTTTATTTGTAAGTGGAATTACATTTTCATATGTTTAAGATATTTGGTTATAATTATTTTGCAAACCTCATGATAACTTCAAATCAAAAAATGTAAAAAAGATTAAAAAAAACCCAGGAAATTAAAACACTCTACCAGAGAAAGTCACTCTTTCCAAAGAAGATCGGAAGGAAAAGAGGATCACAAAAAACCCAGAAGTCAAATAAGAACATGGAAGTAAGTTCTTAATTAACAATAATGACACTGACAGTGAACAGATTAGATTTTCTACCAAAAGTCATAAGTGACTGATAAAAAAATAAGACCTAGCTATATATTGTCTGTAAAAAACTCCCTTCACCTATAAAGACACAAATAGACTGAAGATAAAAGGATGGAAAAAATATTCCATGACAAATGGAAACCAAAAGAAAGCAGAGATAGCTTACCTTCACTCAGATAAGATAAATTTCAAGACAAAAACTGTGCAAAGATATATAGAGAGTCTTTATATAATGATATATGGGTCAATTCTGAAAGAAGCTATAACAATTCTAAAGATACGTGCAGCCCAATCTTGGAGCACCCAGATATAAAAAACAAGTATTATCAGAGCTAAGTAGAAAGACAGAATCTAATACCATAATCATTGGAGACCTCAAAACTCCACTTATAGCACTGAATAGATAATCCAAACAGAAAATCAACCAACATTGAACTTAATCTGCACTATAGAAAAAAAATGGACCGAATAGATATTTACAGACTATTTCATTCAACAGCTGCAGAACACACATTTTTCAACTTAGCTCAGGGATCATTTTCAAGGGTAGAACATGAGTCAGGCCATGAAACAAGTCTTAAGAAATTTATAAAAATTGAAATTGTATCAAGTATTATTTCTTATCACAATGAAATAAAACTAGAAATTAATGATAAGAGGAACATTGGAAACTTTATAAACACAAGGAAATTAAACAATATGCTTCTAAATGACCAGTGGTCAAAGAAGAGACTAAGAAGGAAAAGTAAAAATTTGTCAAAACAAATGCAAATGAAAACACAATGTATAAAAACATATGGGATACAACAAAAGCAGTATTAAGAGGAAAGTTTATAACAAGTGCCTACATCAAAAAAAAGAAAAGCTTCAAATAATGTAATACATCTTTAAAACCTATAAAAACAAGAGATAACAAAACTTCAAATTAATAGAAGAAAAGGAATAATAAAGATAAAAGCAAATAAATTAATTTGAAACAAAAATGCAAAAGATCAATGAAATGAAAAATTGATTTTTTAAAAGACAGACAAAATTAACAAACCTTTAGTCAGACTAACTAATTAGACAAGAAAGAGGAACCAAAGTTTTAATAAAAGAGAGAGATAAACAAGGAAACAATACAAATAATACTAGAGAAAGCCAAAAGTTAGAGACTACTATGAGCTACTATATACCAATAATGTTGGAAATCTTTGAAGAAATGGGCAAATTCTAAGGCACATATAACCTACCAAAATTCCAGGTAAAAGTTCAAATCTGAACAAACCAATAGAAGCAATGAGATAGAAGCACTGAAAAAAGTCTTTCATGCAAGAAAAGGCCAGAACCTGATCGCTTTACTGCTGAATTCTATCAATCATGCACAGAAGAATTTATACCAATTCCACTTAAAACTATTCTGAATAATCATGGAGAAGGGAACACTCTCAAACACTTTTTTTAAGGCACGTTTTAGTGCCTAAATCACCCTAATACAAAAACCAGACAAAGACATAAAAAGAAAAAAAAAAAAACTATAGGCCAATATCTCTGAAGAACATAGGTGCAAAAATCCCCAGCAAAATACTAGCAAACTGAATTCAACAACACATTGAAAAGGTTATTCATCATGATTAACTGTGATTCCTCTGAGGGATACAAGGATGGTTCAACATATTCAAATCAATCCATGTGATACAGGATGTCCCCAAGTTACAAACATCTAACTGACACATGACTCACATTTAGGAATGGAGGCTATTAGAGGTAAAAGGTAAATGTACCAACTTAAATGCAAATTCAACTCAAGCGCAAGCCTATAGAACCTATTTCATTGATAACCCAGGGACTCTCTCTACAGCATATCAATAGAATAGACAAAACCATCTAATTATTTCAATTGATGCTGAAAAAGCATTTGATAAAATTCAACATCCCTTTGTGATAAAAACTTTGAAACAATTGAATATAGTAGGACCATACCTGAACATGATAAAAGCCATTTATTGTAGATCGATAGTGAGTACCATAGTGAATGAAGGGAAACTGAAAGCCTCTCTTTTATGACAAAGATGCCTATTTTTTCTGCTGTTATTCAACATATTAATAACAAAACTAGAAGTTCTAATTAGAGCAATCAGACAAGAGAAAGAAATAAGGGCATCTATATTGGAAAGGAAAAAGTCAAATTATTCTTGTTTGCTTTTATATCTAGAGAAATCTAAAGACTCCACAGAAAAACTATTAGAACTGAAAAATAAATTCTGTCAAGTAGCAGGATACAAAATAAACATACGAAAATCACTAGCATTTCTAAATACCAATAGCAAACACTGAAAAATATAAAATGAAGGTAATCCCATTTATGGTAGCTACAAATAAAATAAAATACTTAGAAATTAACCAAAGAATTGAAAGATCTCTACTATAAAAACTATAGAACATTGATGAAAAAAATTAAAGAGGACACACACACACAAAAGAATAGATGTTCTGTGACTGTGAATTGGAAGAATCAATATTGTTAAAAATATCTATACTGCTCAAAGTTATCTACAGATTCAATGCAATCTCCATAAAAATACTAATGAATTTCTTCACAGAAGTGGAAAAAAAATTCAAAAATTTATATGGAACCACAAAGGATCCCAAATACCCAAAGCCATCTTCAGCATAAAAAATAAAAAAGCAAATAAACAAACAAAAAATTTGGAAGAATCTCATTACCTGACTTCAAATTATACTACAGAGCTATAATAACCAAAAACAGCATGGTAGTGGCATAAAAATAGACACATAGACCAACTGAACAGAATAGAGAACCCAGAAATAAATCCACACATTTTGAATTGACTTATTCTGACAAACTTGCCAAGAACATACATTGAAGAAATAACAGTCTCTTCAATAAGTTGTACTAGACATCCATATGCATAAGAATGAAACTAGACCCTCAAATTTCACCATATTAAAAATCAAATCAAAATGGATTAAAAACTTAAATGTAAGACCTGAAACTGTGAAGCTACTAAAGGAAAAGATTGGGGGAAGTGCTATAGGACATTGTTTTGGAAAAAATGCTCAATATCATTAATCATCAGAGAAATGCTAATCTAAACTACAATGAAATATCATCTCACGCCAGTTAAAATAGCTTTTGTCCAAAGACAGGCTATACTTAATGCTGGCAAGAATATGGTGAAAGGGGAACCCTTGTACACTGTTGGTGGGAATATAAATTCACGCAACCACTATGGACAACAGTATAGTGATTCCTCAGAAAACAGAAAATAGAATTATAGTATGACTTAGAAATCCCACTGCGAGGTATATATTCCAAAAGGAGGGAAATAAATATATTGAAAAGATATCTGCACTCTCATGATTATTGCAACATTATTCATAATAGCCAAGATTTGGAATCAACCTAAATGTTTATGAATGAATGAATAGATAAATAAATTATGGTACATTTATACTATGGAATATTACATACTCAGTCATGAAAATGAATGAAATCCTGCTGTTTAAAAAAACATGGATGGAAATGGAGAATACTATGTTTGGTGAAATAAGCCAAATACAGAAAGATAAATATTACATGTTCTCACTCATACATGGCAACTATACATTAGAATAATTGATCTTATGGAGACAGAGAGTAGAATGATGGTTACCAAACACTGGGAAGGGTAGTGGGAAAGAGAAATAAAGTGAGTGCTAGTGAGTGCAAAAATGTAGTTAGATACAAGATACAACAACTAAGTTTGTGAACTCATTCTAGAAAAAGTACTACATGCCTCATTGCCAAATATCACTACAGCCACTAGAAGGCCAAAGGGAATGCTTTGAAGGGGACCAGAGAGATATTCAGCAATATAGCACTTTTTCTAGGATGAGTTGTTGTACTTAATTGTCTGAATTCAGATAACCCTTGAGGTCCTGAATGCCATCAAAATGCTTTCCTTTCAATATTTCCTTTATCTTAGGATTAAAAAAAATCATTAGTGGCCAAATCAGGTGAGTAGAAAGGATGTTCCAGTACAGTTATTTTTCTACTGGCTAAAAACTCCCTCATAGACAGTACCACATCAGCTGGTATATTGTCTTTATACAAGAACCATGAGTTGTTGACCAAGATTTCCATTTAAGATCTTCCTGTTTCTCTATCAATGTTTACCTGCTCTCCTATGCTTCATACAGTGAGATGATGATTTTAACAATTTGATAAATTTTTGCAATGTTTTCATAAATTCTGCTCATTCTTGGCCACTCTGACCTTTCTTCATCAGTGATGGTTTCTCTTCCCTTAGAAAAATATTTAATCCATTTTTACACTGCCATTTTCTTAATGACATTATCGCTGTAAACTTGAATGTGATTTTCCCTCAGACTCTTGCCAAAATTAATAAGAAATTTACAAATGTTTGTTCATTGTTCTAATTTGAACTCTGACATTCTCTCCATAGGACCCCAAACATACAATAATAATGAATGCCATTCAACAAGATACTATCATACATCAACACAAACCCAAATGAGTCAGTCATATATCAATGTTATGAGAACTTACTAAGTTGTTTACACAGGGCCACCGATGTAAACATATGGTGGTAAGTCCTCAAACTTAATTGTCAGACCTTGTAGTTAGATAGAATGAACAATATTTGATAGCACAGAAAAGTGACTATAATTGACAATAAGTTAGGGTTTGCTTATAATAACCAAAAAAGTAGAAATGGAATGTGCTCAGAACAAATAATGATATATTCATAAGGTGATGGATAACCCAGTTACCCTGATTTCATTAATGTACAGTGTATGCCTGTATCAAAACATCACATGAACCCTATAAATATATAAAGAATGTAAGAAAGAATATATAAAAATATGAAGAATAAAGAAAATTTATCTTTATCTCCAGATTAAGATGACATTAAATGAGGTTACCAAAAGTCTACAAATCATAATCTTATTTCTTTTAAAATATATTCTATGAATGATAATATATATATCTTGAAAGCTGAACACCAAAACGATAATAAAAATAGGTATGTATGGGAAAAAAATTCATATTGTCTAACACTCCCTTTCCAATGTAGCATTTTTTCTAAATTTCTTGATGTAGTCAAAACTTCCAATTTAACACTGATTTTAACCACCATCCATTCATTTCCTGATGCCACCTTCATTTTGGAGGTCATCCTACTATATTGAGGTACCCCTTACTTCACAACCTCCAGCCACTTCACTTTCTAATTCAGCTCTTGCAGGTTCCTGGTTGTCTACATTTATGTTAGAGACATGGGTCACTTACTTGGCTCTGGGAGAGATGAACATGTGATCAGAATAGAGAAGTGTCTCTCAACCTCAGCACTTCTAATATTTTAGACCATAGAATTAATATTTAATTCTTTGCTGTGAGGGGCTGTCCTTTACATTGTACAATATTTAGTATTATCAGTATTCTATACCTGTTAGATTCAGAAGAAACCCAGTTCCCTGATTGTGACAATAAAAAACATATCCAGATATTGCCAAATGTTACCTAGGGAGTGAAATCGCCTATAGTTGAAAGCCAGTGGAACAGAGCAAGCCAAATGAGTTTAGGTTTTATTTGTGAAGAAAAACGTTGTTTTGTATGTTATTTAAGTAGCTAGCAATTTGGTTATTGGGAGTGATTAACTGCTGAGGTTTTGCATTCATGAGCTAAGCCATGGCTTGAGTTGTGATTTGGGAATCATTTGTACATAGCTGCACCCTGGAAGTGCTCATCCTAAACATTGAGTAGTGAGAAGGGCTGAGGAGAAATCATTGTGAAAGACCTTGGTTTCAGGAGTGGACAGTTGTAATAAATAACTTTAATGAACCCAGAAGGATTTGGTGATATGATTATCAAGGGATAGAGTGTTTTTATTATTATTATTTTTAAACAGAGCCTCAAGCTGTCACCCTGGGTAGAGTGTCGTGGCATCACAGCTCACAGCAACCTCCAACTCCTGGGTTTAAGTGATTCTATTGCTTCAGCCTCCCAAGTAGATGGGACTACAGGCGTCCACCTCAATGCTTGGCTATTTTTTGGTTGTAGTTGTCATTGTTTGGTGGGCCCTGAATTTGAACCCTCCAGCTCTGGTGTATGTGGTTGGCACCTTAGCCACTTGAGCTACAGGTGCCGAGCTGGGATAGAGTGTTTCAAAAAGGAGAGGCTGGCAAAGAGTGAAGGAATGTCTCTGTTCTGGGTCACTGGGGGGCTCCAAGTAGGGCATACAGATGATCTTAGCCTGTCTTTAGTCCCTATTGGACTTGCAGGGGGCCCAGTATTGGGTCTGGCATATATGCCAAGGCTCTAAATAATTTTAAGATAATTCATCATCCCTTTAATAGTCACAACAAGAAAATTATCAGACATCAAGAAGTTATTTCTTTAACAATAAAGCTTCTCAACTTCTGTGATATTTTTTTCAGAACAGATTGTGAAGTCTGTTGTGTAATAGTACCATCTGATATATAATTTCCTGGGGTGGAATTGTTGACTGAAACTAATTTGTCTGTTCACAAGTTGGGATCAGAAGATTTGTAACATCTTAGACTTTGAAAGGTAATAGATAACGAGATAACCTAAAGTGGAACAACATACCAAGGATGATAATGGTTAATGAGCTAAACAAAAAGACTTGAAAGAGCAGGAACTATAATAATATGGGTTATGGATGGCTTAGATCAGTAGTTCTCAAGTATTTTGGTCTCAAGACCGCTTTATACTCTTAAAAGTTATGGAGGACTCCAAACACCTTTAGATTATGTACACAATATTGATCTATATTTAACATTTGTTAGCTGAAGCTGAGAAAACTGAATATACATTTATGTGTTCATTAATTTAAAGATAGCAATAAGCCCATTGCTTGTTAACATAAATAACATGCTTTTATTAAAAATACCTGTAGTTTTCTAAATGAAAATTAGTGAGAGGGGGGACATTATTTTACAATTTAAAGTTTCTCTTTAATTTCCTGGCTAATAGAAGAGAGCTGAATTCTCACATTACTTTCTACACTCAGTTTGTTGTAATATCACACATTATGTAGTCTCTGGAAACTTCCATTGAATATCTGAGATAAAACTTACATAATATCTTAGAGTAAAGACTGCACATAATATCAAAGAGTAAAAACTGCACATAATATCTTAGTATTATTTCAAAAATAGTTTCCACTTTTCAGACCCTTAAATAGGGTCATGATGATCCCGAGACTACAGTGCGAGAAGTGCTGTTTTCAATGATAGCTCTAAGGTTTAGAAGGGCTAATATTAATTTCAGCAGAGGTGACAAGTTTTGGAAACATAACTGTAAGAAATAGGATAGGAAATATAGATAGGAAAAAAAAACTCCACATATTAGACCTTTAAATATGTTTAGGGCATGGCAAGAGCTAGTTAAAACACATATTTCTTACTAAATTCTGATAATTTTCAGCTGACTTCTAAAATGTCTAACACGTAGTATAGAAATAAGTTCATTTCCCTTTCAATAAAGTTCAGTCTTGGATGTGACAAAAGGAGCTTTTCTGGAATGAATATTTGGGGAGTAAAATTTTATGCTTCATAAATAATAAATGTAAAGGGGATTAAACATAGTCATTAACATTTCCATTTGGAGCATTAATTTTGGCTAGGTAAACAACATATAGAACAGGAAATGTTTGGTGAGAATAAAGCCAATGCTCAATAGTTTCTTTCATATATTGTAAATTATAAAGCATGGACCTAGTATTTTCAAGAAAGTCATGACAATTCAGTCAAACTCATATGCGATAAATATTTCTAAATAGATGTAAAGGCCTTTTAGGCATCTGTCTATAATATGTCATGTATTATGTTTCTCCTTCACTCTGCATATTCCTTATTCAGCTCTTAGGGGAAAATAATGTATTGATTAAAAACAAGAGTTGTTAAAACAAATTGCTGAGGTTTACATTTTAAATTGCAATCATTCTTGTGACTTCTGGCTCAGTTTCTTTATCTGTAAAATTAAAGTTGTTTTGATATCAATTTCATGTGGTTCTTACAGGGTTTAAAAAGGATGTAATTAGAGGTAATGCTCATTACACAGTTCCTAGAACATAGTAAGTACCCTTTACCCATTATCTTCTAAAGCTGTGGTTAAGAATTGTTGTACAAATGTAGCTGGTAGATATAAGTTTAAAAAATATTTAGGCATTTAAAACATTTTTTTTTCAAATTTTAGGATATTGCTATCCTTATTGGATTATTTTATTTTCTTTTTTTTATTTTTTAATAATTTTATTGAATCATAATTATGTACATTGGTGCAATCACAGGGCATGATTCATATACATTCAGAAATATTTTGATCATACTGTTACAGATATCCTTCATGGCATGTGTCTCTGAAAAGCAGAATTTATTTGTACCATGCACTAAG
>CAUYON010117127.1:0-18715 GCA_963573935.1 Arctocebus calabarensis
AATAATTTTATTGAATCATAATTATGTACATTGGTGCAATCACAGGGCACGATTCATATACATTCAGAAATATTTTGATCATACTGTTACAGATATCCTTCATGGCATTTCCTTCATCATATATTTCCTTATATAAAGACATTAATACTCTACCTTTAATAAGTTTCACCAGTACCCTGCTAAGATGCACCGTAGGTGTGATCCCACTAATTGCCCTCCATCTACCCATCTTCCCCCCACCCCTCCCCTCCCTTTCCCCTATCCCTGTATTCCTGTGCTATAATTGGGTTTTAGCCTTCATATGAAAGCTATAAATTAGCTTCATATTAGGGCTGAGTACATTGTATACTTTTTCTTCCATTCTTGAGATACTTTGCTAAGAAGAATATGTTCCAGCTCCATCCATGGAAGAAGCCCAAATGCCCATCAACCCACGAATGGATTAATAAATTGTGGTACATGTATACCATGGAATACTATGCAGCCTTTTTCTTCTCTTTTTAAGCATCCATGCATTATATAGAATGACATTAAACTTGGCTAGAAAGTGTCAATCAGCCTTGGTAGTGTGCATGCATGAGCATGTATGTGCGTGTTTGTGTAACAAGAGAAAGAGTGTCCAAATACATAGATCCTAGAGGCTCGTGTCCCAAACTGAGCTAAATCATTAACTTCCAGCTAATCACATATAAATTATTTTAAATTTGGGGGAGGATTTTATTTTTCTTTTCCAAAATGAGAAATAAAAATTATATTTTCCTTTAAGTATATATGCATGTATACATACATAAAAATATGTACCCTGGAACCACATCAAGTTCACACATAATATTAAAGATATGCATTTTCATTGAAACTTATAATGTGCATATATATATATATATATATATATATATCTGGGAGGATAGAAAAAAAGTAATTACTTCTTTTAGTTTCTCAACTAGATATCTTTTAGTATTGGCACAGAAACAGCTTTTCTGTGTTATTTCTGAAGCATTCTCTCTATGTTGGTTTCCAAGTTGTATTCCATGACTAGAACTGTGAATGGAGCGGTCAGTCAGTGAATGATCCCAAACCAGCATCCTCCTTTTGTTTAGGCAGAGTACAAGTTCACAGAGAAGGGTCAGGTGACAGCTCTAGAGAAGCTCAAACCCAATAAAGCTCTGGACAATCCAGTGAGAAGGGTGTCCAGGCAGCCACACTCCCACTTCAGCCGTCAGCTCTTCCACCACCATCTCCCACATATTTGGAAAACGTCCCTAATGCTTTTCTTTTCCCATTAGGAGGTCCACTGACACTCAACTGTCATCATATTTGCATTAGTTAAATAATGCATTTTCAAATGCTCAGTTATTACATTCATCTCTTGGTGCAGCTGAGCCAGATGTTAATTTGATTCTAGTGAATGCTCACTGGCTCTCAGCTTTGCTTTTGCGTTCAGATTGTCCTGGGCTCATTGGAGAGATCCCAATCTCATGAGTTCAAATTCTCATCCCTCAATCCCTGTTGAAATAACTCACAATGCCAACAATTTTTTTAGTTTGAGGGAACATTGACAGAGGCACTCGTCTCTTTCCCCAGGAACGGAGAGTAGGATTCTCTGTATGGCGCACTCTATATGGCTTATGTTTTAGGCTCCCATGAAACAAAGTCACCACTCAACAGAACTTTAAATTAGCATACTCAGGAAATCAAGAGCTCCCAATGTGATTAGCATACAGCTGCTAATTATCAAGTGAAATGCTGCATTGAAGAGGCGAGTTGAGCTTACTGTTGATTTGGGTGTTAACATGAAGAGATAATTATTTCAAAGCACTTTACTTCAAAACTGTGGTTATTGAACATATGTTTCTAACTCCTCAGGATGCAAAATTTCACTGGAAAGATGTACAAGGCAACTATTTCTTAAAATGCATCTTAATATTGTTCAATAAGTTCATTTGAATTTTATATTATGTGATATACTCTTGCAGACAGCAGTAAGCATAAAGTTTTCTCTCATAAAAGTTAATAATACTGTTAAGATGCTTTGTAATTTACAAAACACTTTAATATACAGGGTGGCCATCAAGTTTGTGTGCAATTTAAGTAGTTATAATTTTTCAAATAGTTACAATTATTTAAACTGCACACAAACTTTGTGGCCACCTTGTATATTAAAGTGTTTTGCAAATTATTATTATTATTATTATTATTTAAATTTTACACAAACTTTATGACCACCCTCCATATAGTACACAAACCTGTTAATTAATTCTCAATAACATCTATAATAGTGAATCCAGTTCCTCCAAATATATGGACTAGGAGTTGCATGTATTTCATTTTTCCCAATTTATTATTTTAACAAGTGTCACCTTTATTGTTGGAGCCTGAATATTTTCCATTTCAGCATACCTGCCTGGCTCTCCCAATTACCAAATGCTGTCCAACAACTCCAAAGATTCACTCTATTAAAAGGGCAATAGATCTACCTCAAAAAGGAATTTTTGTAATTAAAATTTTTATCAATTAAGGGCTGTGTATTGTGCTCTGTCAAGCTGCTATTGACCAGTGGTTTTGTAGACTGAGACAGCACTTTCCACTCTGCTGTCACTGTCATCACAGGACACACAGCAGATGGTGGAGGTGAACGTCAGCACCTGAGCATCATTAGTGCCATCTCAACATGCTGGGTCAGAGGAATTTGTATGACCCTCCTTCTTTTCAGGAAGAAAAAGGTTGCTATGATTTGTTAGAGGTATCATCCATTGTGGAGTAAGGAAGCAGGGGGTTGCACGGAACATAAATTCATTATTCTAAGATTACCTACTATGATGGAGTGAATATTTGAGTCCCCTCAAAATTTATATGTGGGGACTCAAATATTTTTATAAGTCTATTTGCTAGGCTTGTTTATAGGCTTATTTTATAAGCCTGTTCTCTAGTGTGATGGTGTTTAGAGATGTTTGTTGCCTTTGGAGGTAACCGAGGTTTGATTGAGTCCTGAGGATAAGGAATGTAGCAGGAAATACTTTGTAGAATTGAGCTAAATGAAGATTGGTTACATATATGACCTACCGAATTCCCCAGGAGATTTGAATGTAAATGTTCCCATCAGTGAACTTGTGAGATAAATGTTACAGTGTTCAGGAATAAATAGAAGTTCTAAGCCTTCTGAGAACGGGTGATGGCTCCTGACTTTGAAGGGATTTCCATTTGGTTGAGTAGCTGATGCAAAGGGTCAGGGTATCAAGGAAGATGATTTCACATATAAGAAAATAACCTTGAAAGAAAAGAAATAGTAGAAGACATTAACAAATGAAAGAATATACCATGCACATGGCTGGGAAGAACCAACATTATTAAAATGTCTATACTTCCCAAAGGAATCTACAGATTCAATGCAATCCCTATTAAAATAGCAACATTTTACTTTCAAGACTTGGAAAAACATAATTCTTCATTTTCAATGGAACCAGAAAAAAAACCTCATATACCTAAGGCAATTCTTACTAATAAAAGCAAAGCCCAGGCATCAGCGTATCAGACTTTATGCTATACTACAAGGCCATAGTGATCAAAACTACATAGTATTGGCATAAAAATGGAGACATAGACATCTGGAACTGAACAGAAAGCCAGGAAATAAGACCAACATCTTACAGCCACCTAATCTTTGATAAACCAAACAAGAACATGCAGTGGGGGAAAGACTCCCTATTCAATGAATGGTGCTGGGAGAACTGGATATCTACATGTAAAAGACTGAAACTGGACCCCCACCTTTCTTCACTCACAAAAATTGATTCAAGATGGATAAAAGACCTAAATTTAAGGCATGAAATGATAAAAATCCTAAAAGAAAGCATGGGAAAAACACTTGAAGATATTGGCACAGGGAAAGACTTTATGAAAAGTTCTGTGGCAATTGCAACAAGAATAATAAACAAATAGGATTTAATTAAACTTAAAAGCTTCTGTACAGCTAAGGAGACGACAAACAAAGCAAATAGACAAACTACACAGTGGGAAGGGATACTTGCATATTTTCAATTGGACAAAAGCTTGAAACTAGGATCTATAGAGAAATCAAATTAATCAACATGAAAAGAGCCAACAAACCCTTAGATCTCTGGGCAAAGGAGATGAATAGAAACCTTCTCTAAAGAAGACAGATGAATGACTAACAAACATATGAAAAATGCTCATTGCCCCTAATTATTAGAGTAATACAAATCAAAAACACCCTGAGATATCATCTAACCCCAGTGAGAGAGGCCCACATTACAAAATGTCAAAACTGCAGATGCTGGCATGGATGTAGAGAGAAGCAAACACCTTTACACTCCTGTTGGAACTGCAAACTAATACAACCTTTTTGTAAGGAAGAATGGAAAATTCTCAAAGAACTCAAACTTGACCTCCCTTGATTGGATTTGATCGTGCAATCCCATTACTGGGCATGTACCAAGCAGAAAAGCAATCCTTTCATCATAAGGACCCTTGCACTAGACTATTTATTGCAGCTCAATTTACAATCACCAAAATGTGGAAATAATCCACAAAACCAGAAATGGATTAACAAGCTGTGGTATATGTACTCCATGGAATACTATTCAGCCATTAAAACATGGAGACTTTACATCTTTCGTGTTAACCTGGATGGAAGTGGAACTCATTATTCTTAGCAAACCATCACAAGAATGGAGAAGCATGAATCCCATGTATTCAATTCTGATATGAGGTCAATTAATGATCTAGTACATGCTGAGGGGTAGAGGAAGGGGAGAGCAGAGAGGGAAGGAAAGAGGAGGGGACACAGTGTGTGACACCCCTTTTGGGAGTGGGGCACAATTATAAGAGAGACATTGCCTAGCTAGTGCAATCAATGTAACCTGGTTCTTTGTGCCCTCAGTGAATCCCTAACAATAAAAAAAAGATAGAAAGAAAATGACCTTGAGTTTGTGCCACACTCATAAAAGAAAACTAAATCTAAAGAACAGTGATAAAAACTAATACAAATAATTATAATAAAGATAATGATTGCTGGGATCCTGCTCTGGGAGCAGGGTCCTTTAAGACCTGTGGAACAGGTGAAACTGGCCATGGTTGACTGAAGAAAAAGTTGAAAGTGGCAAGAGATAAAGGGGACACACAGAATAGAGTTTTCAAAGGTGGGAACATGGGGGACCACTGCTAGCTTGTAGGGTTCCAGTGAGTGGACCTGAGTGTTTACTGAAGGCTGCTTTCTCCTTTAACCCAGAGGGGGAGTTGAGGAAGGGAACAAAAATATCAGCAGTTTCTCTGAGTAAGCCTGTTAAGTTCTTATTCTATCCTTAACTTTAAGGCTCTGGGCAGCCTTGAGAAATCCAGAACCTGAGCCTTGTGTGGGGGCAGCCTCCATCTGTGGTCTTGCATGAAAATTCCCTAGGGGGAGCTTAGACCCCTCCAGTTCCTCTGTGGAGCAGATGTGATGGTGTCAGCCGTCCTCTGAAGAATTGGTGGAAAAAAAGAATTTTTTTCTGATCTCCACCCAAAGGTGTTTCCCTCTGTGGTTAGGGTAAAAGCCCTCCTGCCCATATCTCAGGGCTCAAGCTGGTCCCTTGATCTCTGCCCTGGCTGTAATACAAATCCCCACAATGGGTATTTGCTTTGACTGCTGGCGGGGCAGGGGTCGGCCTGGGTAATGTTCCTTCCCAGGCCTTGCATGTAGCTTCCTCCATTGCTCTTGTTCTCCGGAGTGCTTACAGACCAGCAGGGGTGTTAGCTGTGTCCCTTACAGGCCAGACTTCCAGTAAAAGTAGGAACTGCTCAGAGAAGTAATTTAGCTGCTGGTTTAAAAGGAAGCCAGCTAAACTGTTTTGATTCTGCCTTGCTCAGCTTATTTGTCTGTTTTTCCTCTTGTTGGAGGTGTTTCCCCTCACCAAGAATGGGGTCTTCAATACCCATTCTCCCTGAAAAATATTATTATTAATATTAATACATAAATCATTATGAAAGTTTTGAGATACGCAAAAATCAAGAAATGTAATAGCTGCCGTATTATATTACATATATTGATACATGTAGTTACAGTATTGCAGGTGTTGTATTTACACTTCTTAAAGTGGGTGGTGCCTGTGGCTCAGCAAGTAGGGCACCAACCCCATATACCGAGGGCTGCGGGTTCAAGCCCGGCCCCGGCCGAACTGCATCAAAAAATAGCCAGGCGTTGTGGTGGGTGCCTGTAGTCCCAGCTACTTGGGAGGCTGAGGCAAGAGAATCGCTTAAGCCCAAGAGCTGGAGGTTGCTGTGATCTGTGACTCCACAGCACTCTACTAAGGGTGATAAAGTGAGACTCTGTCTCCACAAAAAAAAAAAAAAAAAACAACAACCAAATAAAATAAAGTGTTTTTTTCATGAATGAATTGTAAAATGCTGAAGTAAGTGCCCTCAATGGGCTCATCACCAGAATAATGTACATTGTCCCCAATAGGCAAGATTTTATCCCCTTATCTCCTCCCACCCTTTCTGCTTCTTAGTTTCCAAGGTCCTTTACACAACTTCGTGACAATATGTGCTCACCCTTTAGCTCCCACTTATTAATGAGAAACGGAGGCACCTGTGTTTCCGCTCCTGAGATACTTCACTTAGGACATCATTCTCCTGCTCCATCCAAGTTGCTGCGAAGGACATTATTTCATTCCTTTTTATAAACGAGTTGCAATGTCTGCTTTTTCATTTCATTTGTGGTTGGGCTTCTTTGAGTCCTTTCTATTTCTGGTTAATCTAGCTAATGACCTATCATTTTTGTTTATCTTTTCAAAGAACAAACTTTTGATGTCATTGATCCTTACCACTATTTTGTTTATTTGTTTCCATTTCATTTAGTTCTGCCCTGAGCTTTGTTCTTTTTTCTGCTATATTTGAGTTTGGTTTCTCCTTCTTTTTCTAGTTCCTTGAGGCATGACATTAAGTTGCTAATTTATGATTTTCCTGTCTGTCTTATGTGAGCATTCAAGGTTTATGAGTATGTGCCACATTCATGAAAGAAAATTAAATCCAAGGAAGGGTATGGTAATAACAACTAATAAAATAATTATAATGACCATTATTATAAATATTAACACTAGATATTATATATTGACATTTACAGTATAGATAGTGTTTTATTTAAATATTTACATATATCTGCCAATTTATTCAATTAATAATTATTTGATTTTTGCTATGTGCCCAAGAATAAAATTGGCATTGATTATCCAACGGTTATCTCAAAAAACTTAGAGCCCATAATCTTAATTTTCCTTGTGACTTTGAGAAAGATCGGTGCTATAATTAACCCTATGACACCTGCATATGAAGTAACTGAGGCTTAGACAGATGACATGAATTGTCAAGGTGACTCAGCTTTCAAATGCGGCTGACAGAATTTGAACTTGGGCTGACTAAGATCCAGATACCTCTGCCTCAACTCATCAGTGACATATATAAGTCGAAAATCTATGCTTTTAAATTACCATTTAGTAAATGTTAAGAGCAGCAAGAAGTATAAAATAATGTGAGAAATATAAGCATGTTGACTGGTTGAGATGAGGCTCAGTTTGAACAAACTAATTAAACACCCAAGTGCCTTGAAAAAACGATGATCATTAGCTGTGAGAAGTGGCTCTCAGAACTCTGGCTGGGCTCTCAGGACAGCACTAACTGACAGTGGAAGAACGTCTTCTTATATCCATCCCAGTAAAGATTAGATAAAAGAAGAAAGAACAAAGGGGCTCAATATAGGGTTTATTTTTACTTGTAAGTAAATAACGTCAGATCTCCAAAATGTTCTACAAGTGCATAGCTACATCTTCCCCTCCTAAGCTCCAAGGCAAAGAGCAAGAAGGTGGCCTGGTGAGAGTGCCAGAAATCTGAGGACAAAAGCACCTTCCCATGGGCAACGGCTGGTGCATCTTTAGAAACTTGCCGGTCAGCAGTAAATAAAGCAATGTTTCCTGTACAGAACTGTAATCACTCAGGACAGGCTTTACCTCAGTGAGTTTCATGTCTGTAGTCATCAAGGGAAGAGCAGAAAGAAGGATGTCCAGACTGGGAAGAAGTCAGCTAGGGGAGAGTACCCAGGACGCAGGGCAGAGTGCAGGCTGCAGTGCGTCCAGACTCAGCCCAGAGATACACAAATCCTCTGTGAAAAACTGAATGCTCTGGGTTGGCTCAGGGGCCAGCTACACACGTATCATTCATTAGGCCCACTGCAAAATGAAATGCAAAGCCTCATATCAAAAAAAAAAAAACCCAACAAAAAAAGGGAAAATAGTGCTGTTAAAGGAAATAAATCAACAAACATCAAACTGTCTTCTTGCTTTAAAATATTTTTTGCTTATAAAATATAAAGAGGTAATAAAGAGAAATGAGTAACAGAATAAGTTTACAAAATACCCAAAAAATCATTTGAGTATTAGAATGTTTCATGCTACAGTAAATAGTAATACTCTATTAATGTGGTATTGCAATTGAGCATTAGAAGTTTCTGACTTGCTTTTCTATAAATTAATTGGTTAGGTCATCAAAATCTATATTTTAGCCATTTTCAACTGATATAATCCAATGTGACATTATTTGCTCTCGAAAATGCAAGATCCCAAATATTTTGGATAGCTTTTCATGCCGAGGAGGAGATTTTTGCTGGTGCAACTGCTACTGAAGCTATCAAGGCTATTTTATAGGCCCTAATAAACTCGGGTTAAACTTTTATAAATTATTTCAAGATAAAATTTTTAGTACATCCAGAACTGATAATTTTCACAGAACTATTTTTCTCAAAGAATATTAATTATTTATACAAATCAGTGCCACGTATATACGAATTCAACTTTAAATGCAGATTTAAATATTTTAAGGCGCCAGAACATTAAACTAAGTAAAGGGTGGGGTTTGAGCACAGAGCCCTGTGTGCTTGGGTAGATGGTACGACCATGAAGCCAGTCCTGGTAGGGCTTCTGCGCCCCAGACTGGGCAATGAGAACTCAGATTAAATAAGTGAGCTATCCCAAGGCAAGAAGATGTGAAGGGGTTAATTTCTGGGTCATTTTAGACTTGTCTTCAACAGTACTGGAAAACACCAGACAAATGTGTTTTTGCTATTGTGTGGTAGGTTCCCTGGTACAATATTCTTCCTCCCTGCACCTGATAACCTGGCTTCCATCTGTAAAATCCAGGGAGACGCATTTCTACTCAGTAATCCCCTGGGTTGTGGATTCAAATAGGCTACTGAAATAGCTTGTCTTCAAAACATTGTAAGAAAAGCACAGAAGAAATTAATTCTATGACCATATTCAATAATTTAATGTTACAATTCGAAAAAAGAAAATCTGGGGAAGTAAATTTCTGCTTTAATAATTATGTTCAAAGAAATAGTAGAGAAGCTACTTTTAAAAAGTAATTAAGTATATTTAAAATTGAATGTATTATTAGTGTTACATTATTTCTAGAAACAATCTCTCATCCATTTTTGGAAACTACATGGTCAAGATAATTATGAAATAATAAGAAAAAAAATGAGCCTCCTTCTCCTATCCCTTTAAAACTATCTATACAAGAGAGAACATTTTTTACACTCAAAGAATATCAAGAAATTTCCCAGGAGTCATTTCCCCATTAGATTTATAGTGGCCGTACCTAGGTTACAAAAGCTAAAAAATATACATTTTGTTTAATTGTTTTAAGTATATAATTAAATTGTTTTTGCAACAAGGAAGTGAATGTCTCCTATTCCTAAAATCTACAAGGATGTGTGTCTATCCTATCCCATAGTCAAAGGCAATTTCTGCAATGAATGTCTTCTATATTTGGAATTTGGAAACACACCTGCTTACAGTGGTAACATTTTATTCCCTCCATAATACGACTTGACGTGACATCGTCAAAAGTGAAAAGCGTGTCACTCGACTGACATTTTTATCTCCAATTCAACTCAAGCTCCTCTATGTTATTAATATTTGGAAAGAGGATTACTTATAAGGTCATGTCCTGATTTCTA
The DNA here is from genome assembly GCA_963573935.1 of Arctocebus calabarensis. Taxonomy (NCBI): domain Eukaryota; kingdom Metazoa; phylum Chordata; class Mammalia; order Primates; family Lorisidae; genus Arctocebus; species Arctocebus calabarensis. Next base: position 10,004 of record CAUYON010117127.1, read on the forward strand.
TTTAGAAGAAAAGTCAGCACATATCAAATACTCGGTGTCGTAATTAGTTAAGAATTTTGATAATTTCTTTTAGAAAAAATATTCTTCTTCTTTTTTTTTTCAGTGTTTGGCCGGGGCTGGGTTTGAACCTGCCACCTCTGGCATGTGGGGCCGGCGCTCTACTCCTGTGAGCCACAGGTGCAACCCTAGAAAAACTATTCTTTGTGAGACAAAGTCTAGACTTGAGGACCCTCAAGGACTGTCATCGCTCAGTCCTTCCCTTTTTTCTAGGACAGTGATTTGCCATCTGTGTTCCAAGAAAGGATCTTACATGTGCCATAGAAATTTTTAAAGATCATTAATTAAATTATTTCCAAAAACTTTCAAAGTACAGTAAGTATATTCCTTTTGTTACTTTTTTAAAAAATCAATATAGTTTAAATAGCCACAGAAGCTTAACTATGGGTTCAAGTGAGAACTCTTCTGCAGGTCTGGGAGATTGGGAGTGTCCACTCTGAGAGCTCTCCTGACCATCTTTCTAACACAAACTCACAACTTCCCTCACTGCAGCCTGGCGTTAGTGTCCGCGGGGCCTGGTGTGTGTGCTTCAGGACTCTGGTTTACTTGCAGTGAATGTTACCACTATGTCCTTACACATTTCCCGTTGCTTAAACACAGTGTGGTCCACAGATGCCTGGAAGTGCCGTGGGCCCTTTCAACAGATCTGCAAACCCAAACTACTATTATGAAAATACAAAGATACTATTTGCTATTTTCATTTACATTCCCCAGCAAAAGGTATCAAGACTCCTTGGAGAGATGCCTGATTCTAATTTGGGGATGAGAAATGTACAAAGGGTGGCACATCTTGTAATAACAAAGCATAAGGACGACAGCGTCTGTAAATATTTAAGTTTTAAGCACTATACTTCTAAATAACTCATGGATCAAAGGTAAAGGACTGATAAAATAATAATATAATATAAGTGATAATAAAAATACAAGACACCTAAATTGTGGGACATAGATACATATTTATAGCTTAAAATGCAGAAATTATAGAAATAATTTCAAATAAAATACATAAAATTTTATCTCAAGAAAGTGGAAAAGAGGGGTAATAAATTGAAATGATACCAGAACATTTTTGAAAGGATAAAGGCTACATTTTTTTCTTTTTATTAATCTTTAATCAGATCAGTGAGAGAGTGAGAAGAGAGAGAATAATCATTACTTGTTGATTGTAGGAAGAAGATGGGTACCTCACACAGAACCTACAGACAGACATTACACAGGACAACAACAATCCCCGTTCCATAAAATTTCACGGCAATGAACTTGACAATTTGGGTAAAGCAGACACATTCCTTAAAAAACACAACTTAGGGCCCTGTGAGTGGCTCATATGTGTAATCCTAGCACTCTGGGAGGACGAGGTGGGTGGATTATTAAAGCTCAGGAGTTTGAGACCAGCTTGACCAAGAACAAGACCCTATTGCTATTAAAAAAAAAAAAAAGAAGAGAGAGAGAGAGAGAGAAAAGAAAGAAAGGAAAGAAAGAAAGAAAGAAAGAAAGAAAGAAAGAAAGAAAGAAAGAAAGAAAGAAAGAAAGAAAAGAAAAGAAGAGAAGGGACAAGAAGAGCAGAGGGGAGGGGAAAAGAGGGGAGGGGAGGTGAAGGGAAGAGAAAAGAAGAAAAGAAAAGAGAAAAGAGAAGGGAAAAACTAATCAAGCGTGATTGTGCATACCTGTAGTCCCACCTACTCTGGAGGCTGAGGCAGGAGGATTGCTCAAACCCAAGAGTCTGAGGTTGCTGTGAGCTATGATGATGCCACAGCACTCTATCTCTACCCAGGGTGACAGAGTAAGATTTTGTCTCACAAAACAAAAATAAAAACACAACTTAAACCAGTTTCAAGAAAAAATAAGAAACTGATAATAGTCCTGCTTTGTCAAGATCATTGATTTGAAAACCTATTTTACACACACACACACACACAAAGATAAACAACAACAACAAAAAACAGCAAGAGCATCAAACAAAGAATTTTTTTTTTTTGAGACAGAGTCACCCTGGGTAGAGTGCTGTGGCATCATAGCTGACAGCAGCCTCAAAATCTTAGGCTCAAGCAATTCTCCTGCCTCAGCCTCCAGAGTAGCTGGGACTGCAGGTGCCTGCTACAATGACTGGCTAGTTTTTTTCTGTTTTTAGTAGAGATGGGGTCTTACTTTTGCTCAGGCTAGTCTCTGAACTCCTGAACTCAGGCAGTCCACACGCCTCAACCTCCCCAAAATGTGAGCCACAGGCCTCACCCACAAACAAAAACACTTTAGAATCAGTTTGCTTTACCATGAATTTCTTTGGCACATGCCATAAAAGTTTTTATCACTTAAAGAATGGGTGTGTGATAATTTATTTGACTGGATTAAGCCAGACCTAGATGATGGAAAAACAGTATTTGTGTGTGTGAGTGTTTTTCCTGAGTAGCAAAGGAGACAGGCATGTGAGGGTGGGTTAGGGAAGACCCAGCCTCATGTGGGCAGGTACCGTCCAATCATCTGGAGGCCTAGATAGAACGAAAGGGCAGAGGAAATGCAAATTTGTTGTCTCTCCTGGATTGAGCACCCCTTTTCTCCTGCCCTTGGACATAAGGACTCCATGTTCTCCAGCCCTTGGACCCTGGGACTTACACTTGGGTTTCAAGGCTTTCTGCCTAGGATTGGGGGTCCGTCATCAGCTTCCCTGGTTTAACCTGGGCTGAGCCACACGGCCGACTCCCCTGGGTCTCCCACCTACAGATGGCCTATCATGGGACCTCTAAGTATCCATATCACATGGGCCAATTTCCCTGATAATCCCCTTCTATGCTAATCTATCTATCTATCTATCTATCTATCTATCTATCTATCTATCTATCTATCTATCTATCTATCTATCTATCTGTCTATCTTTCTTTCTATCTATCTATCTTTCTTTCTATCTATCTATCTATCTATCTATCTATCTATCTATCTTTCTTTCTTTCTATCTATCTATCTATCTATCTATCTATCTATCTATCTATCTATCTATCTTTCTTTCTTTCTTTCTATCTATCTATCTATCTATCTATCTATCTATCTATCTATCTATCTATCTATCTATCTCCCTATCTCCCTATCTATCTATCTATCTCCCTATCTATCTATCTATCTATCTATCATCCATCTATCCATCCATCCATCTATATCTATCTGTCTGCTATTAAGGTAGAATAAGTTCAAATGTGTGGGCCTAATCCTCTTTGCTCCCATAAGAGGAGATTAGGACACAGACATGCACAGAAGACCCCACAGAGATCAGGGAGAAAACGACCATCCAGGAGCCAGGAAGAGAGGTGTCAGGAATCAACCCCGTCGCCAGTTCAGTCATGGATGTCTAGTCTCAAGAGTTTTGAGAAAATAAATTTCTGGTGTCTAAGCCTCCCATTCTGTGGTATGTTGTTATGGAAGCCCAGGAAACAAATAAAGCCACATCAAACTACTTTCTTTATGTATGATATATAATTACGTACTATGTATTACAGATTTAGTAATTAGGATTTTGGCAATTAATATTGGTGCAAAGATGGAATAAGTTCAGTATGGAAGGGAAAAATGAACTTACCAGAATATCTTTAATATTTAAAAATGCTATTTAACAATATGATGTTGTATAGCAATGCAAGAAAGCATAGTTTTTTGTAGAAATAGTCAAAATTAATAGACTATCCATGTGGAAAAACAGCTTAACCTCTCTTTTACCCACAAACAAACTCATTTCAAGGCTTACCAATGATGTAATAGTCCAATGACAAAAATATAATAAAATATGTGAATGGCGAACAGGAAGAATTTCTTTATAACTCTGGACCAGAGAGCATTTCTAACATAAAGTAGCTGAACAGGTGCAAACCACAAACAAAGCTAAGCTCAAGTTCGAAAGTTATTAATGGTAAGAAATTCTGCTCATTCAATAGACCATTAGTCAAATGGAAATCACAGCCACCTACTAATAAGATCATTTCCCTCCAACAGAACTGAAAAGATTTAGTATTCTTCCTAATATGTAAATGTGTAAGCAAGTCTAAAAAAAAAAACAACAAATCACACAATCCTAAGGGAGAATTCAACTAAACACTTGAATTTTACAGGAAAGGAAACGAGAATGATCAATAAACATATGAAAAGCTGCACCACCTCATCAGTAGTCAGGGAAATGCAAATTAGAACCACATGAGACAATATTTCACTCGCACCAGATTGACAATTATGAAAATCTCTGCCTTACCAAGTATATGAAGGGATGTGGGATAATCACAACTCTTTATATGTTCCTGCTGTGAATGTACAGCACAGAAACCACTTGAAAAACAGTGCGTCATCATCCAGCAAACTTGGACATGACCTGACCCCGTAAGTCAGCTGGTCCCTACTGAGTGAGGGGGCCACGCACAAGCCCAGGAAAGAGGTTCCCCAATACACGGTGTGTCAAAAACGACAACAAGAACGAAACACAAATCACATCAACAACTGATAACAGGATAAATATAATGAACTTGACAGTTCATCACCAGTGAGGATGAATCATCTGTGACTACATGTATTGGCATTGTCTCAGTACAATTTTGAGTGAACGAACAAAGCCTCCAAACAATATTTTTAGTTTGACTCAAATTATCCGAAGTTCTGAACAACCAAAAGAAAATAGCATACTTCTAAATGCAAAAAGTTAATAAAAGAAAATAAATAATTAGCACCAAATGCACGCTATTGCTAAACTACAAATCTGAAGAAGTAAGAGATGAAGGATTTCAGAGCTAATGGTAATGGTGTCTGGATCACTAAAGGAATCGAAAATGCTCGCACGGTTAATTTTTTGAAATTTTGCTTGTATTATAAAATTTTTTTATTACTAGCCAACATTCAAAAAACAACTGTATTTAAAATAAACCTACCTAAGACTAAAATGACCATACGCAATTTAAATTCGTGTACTTATATTTCAGAACGTCATTATAATAAAGTGGTTCTGTTAACAGTAGTTTATAAAGCATGAAGGTGACATCTTAGTCAACCTGAAAGATCAGATTTTGTTTGTCAACTGTTATAGTATAACCTTTAAGATATTTTTCTCGTGTATAAAATAATAAAATATGGATACTAAAAATCTATGCAATACTATTATTTCCCAGATTTTAAGCAATTACCTCTCATTACTAGCCAATATTCAAAAAACAACTATGTGGATTGGTTTGTCAGCTCTTGTTCCATGTAAAGTTAGTTTCTTGCTAATTATAAATTAAACTTTTAAAATAAAGGGGAAAAAAACACATTTCTATCCTATATATAGTTCCATAATATAAAGTTCTTCAGATTAAGTGATGTGGTAATTGCTGAGAAAATTTTTATAAATACAACTAAATTGTTCTTCCAGAGCACTTTTGCCATATTCTTTTCTAGTATTTTGCCAACATTGTATATTATTAATCTGTTAGGGAAAACTAAAAAATTGTAGTTTTTCTGTAGTTCCTAGTTACCAGTGAGTACTAGCATCATTCTATGTGTTTCCACGTTATCCAGATGTGATTTTAGCAAATTTGTCTTTTCATTTACTTTATTCAGTTTTTCTTTAGTGGTTTTCCTTCCCCTTATTTGTAGGAACTATTTATAAGTTAAGAATTTTTATCTTTTTGAAAAAAAAAGTATAGGTTGACAAGTGTGTTAAATAAAATTATAATGCATATTATTGAAACACGTTTAATATTTATATAGTTATATCTTTTTCTACCATTCTTTGTCATTGTCTGACACTGGGTTAGAATTCCCTCCAGTAGGTACCCGAGCTGAGGAAACATGTTTTTAGACAATATCGTGCTGAGGAAAGAGGTTAGCAGCTTTGATCAGACTCTGCTGGGAGGCAGCTCTGATGTTGCAGTGGAAATTTGATCCATTTCCCTTTGTAATTACAACTAGTTGTAATGAAGAACTTTCTTAGTTTTATGTAAATTTAAGCATCCAGTATGTTGGTATGGGACCTCAGTTATGTTATGGATTACATACGGTTTTTACTGACATGAAAACTAAGTAAAATTATAAATATTACTGCTGCTTAAAAATCCATTCTAAGTTCCAAATAAACACATAATACATACACAACGTGAATGCATTTGAAATGTTAGTTAAGACTTAGAGTAATGTAAATTAAGTTAAATTAGTGGGTTTTTCCCCACTTACCAATAGCTTCATCGGCTACGGAATTTTATTTAGGGATGGGACAATAAGGCTGCTTTAACTTTGTGCCACCATCTAGTGGCAGAGCATATTCTTCTTAGAAAGAGACAGAGGTTGAGAGTTTGAAATTTGAAAGTAACCACAAAAGTAGAATGAACGCACAGTCTGCCTTACCGTATCTGAAAGACGCCCTCCAAATAACAGGTGGATATGTATTCAGAAAATTAAATTTGTGGGTTAATTATGCGTCTTTCTTGTCACATTCTGTTAGCATGGACATTCAAAAGCTGAAAATTATTCAGATTTATTCATGTTATTTTACATTTATCATCCATCATACCTTAATCATTCACATTTAAAGGGTTATTTTGTTTACATGGCAATACTCCACGGTGCAACTTTAAATCATTTCTACTTTCTACCTGACTTTGGAATTCTTCTAATGGCAATTTAAAAAATATTATCTCTCAGGAAGCCCAGTTAATCCAGTGTTTTCTTATCAATAATATTGCTGTAAAAATATTAGGCACACCCAATTAGGTGAATAAATAGATTTGGAAGCATTAGGAATGAAATAAAGAAAAACACAATGAGTTATACTCTTAATTGCATTTCTAGTATATATCATGAATAAAAAAAATTTAGGTTTATATACAATTTGTCTCCATAAAAATATGACAAGTAATTTTAAAAGTTATCTTCTTATATTTGCCTCCAATTTTCTTAGTCAAACTATGCTTATCATTTTCAAATATTGCAAATATTATCAAATATTACATTCTCTGACATCTTCCACTAAACTTACGTTGCCTTATTTATGACAAACAACGGAATTGTACAAGTTTTTTTTTCTTTTTTTTCAAATTTTAGGCACTTTATCTGCAATATTTAGAGTCATTTTGTTACCATTTATAATGTCATCATTTTGTAGTTCTAGAAACTTCCTCCTCTAGAACTCCTGCAGGGCCATCCCTACATCGGTCTTTATGATGTTCCTTTGTTGGAGGGGAAGTGCAAGCTGCTAACTAGATGACATGATGGTACTGGACACGTGGGGCTCTGTGTGGGACATAACGGGCAGGTGTCCTGGCTGGGAGCGCCCAGCACTGCTCTGAGACTCAGGAGGTAGGTCAGCGCCAAGTCCCAGACTAAAACACTGCAAATGAAAAGACTGCCAACTTTGGAAAGTTTTCCAGGAGTGACACCAAATTAACAAAGTAACCTATGCTCTGATTTGCTGATGACTCCTTCCTGAGATAGACTCTCTGAGATGAAGCTGAAACAATTATTTTCCATGTGGAATTTTGTTAAACAGGCATAGTTGCAATTATGGTAACAATATAATTTTTCTAAGTATGAATCCACTTTAAAATATAAATACAGTGTAGTCATCTGTCAGAATCATATTAATAAATCGTGGAACCCAGCAAGATCCATAGACAAAAATGTTTGCTTTAATACGAAAAAGTGCTGTGACAGTGAAATAACTCCATGGTACAGCCAAGTAAATGCATTACAGACTCCATTGAAAAAAGATACTTGTCACAGTAAACTCATTATATACAGAACAGGATGGGACTTGGCATAGTAACAGCACGAATTTGGAGGAAATAATAAAATCAAACCTCAAGCCACAATTATTTCCTTACCCTATAGTGTCTACAGAAAATGAATCAACAGAGTCCAGTCTATTCAATGGTATTTTCCATGTGAATTGCCACCTTGTTAAAATACATAACAGTGCTATTTAAAGTTCTATTAGTTTAATTTTATTATGAACAATGGTAGGCAAAACTTTTTCATGTTATTGACTTTTTATTTTTTATTTTCCTGATCACTTCTCATCTTCATTACAATAATATTTTGCATTATTCTTTCACATTAATACTGATAATAGACAAATGGGGCATTATCTGTAATATAGTTCACTGAAATTTTATATATATATATATAGTGTGTATATAATATATGTATATATATATAGTGTATATATGTGTATATATTAAATCTGATTTATGTAAAGGTAAATATTTATCTGTGATTAACATTAAATGTTAAGATTGTATTATATGCAAACAGGCATGAATACATGTATATATAAGCGTATGGCTATGCTAATTTATTTGACCAAGTTTTTGTGAATGCGCTCTGTGACAGGCTCTGGATTGGGGATTTTGTTATGTGGGCTAATCTTACTGGAGTTAGATGATATCTCAAAGTAGTTTTGATTTGCATTTCTCTGATCATTAAGGATGGTGAGCATTTTTTCATGTGTCTATAGGCCATGAGCCTGTCTTCTTTAAAGAAGTTTCTCTTCAAATTCTTTTCCCACCCTGAGATGGCATCACTTGCCCTTTTGTTGCCAATACGCTTGAGTTCTCTGTGTATTCTGGTTATTAAACCTTTGTCTGAGGCATAACCTGCAAATATTTTCTCCCATTCTGAGGGCTGTCTGCCTGCTACACTTACTGTGTTCTTAGCAGT
>CAUYON010117129.1:0-11442 GCA_963573935.1 Arctocebus calabarensis
TTCATATAGTAAACGAGAAAATATCATGAATGGTATGTCAATCAGGTTGATAAAATATCTCAGATTGCATGTGAAGCCCCCACACTGTACCCCATGGTTGAACTAATGTACACAGCTATGATTCAATAAAAAAAATAAAAAAAAATACATAAGGAGGCAGGTCTTTTATTAAGTATAAAATGTAATATGTAGTCATATTTTTTGAATACAGAGCTTTATTAACTTTTTCCAAATGGTTTAAAACACTATCTCGTACAGGATAAAAATGTATGCTCTATTGTACCATGATTCTTTCAGTTATAGCACAGTGTATTCTGTCATTTGATATTCTGTCTTTTAATATTTGATAAATGCTTTTAATTTTTATACAAATGGCTTGGCACCCATAGCACAGTAGTTATAGCGCCAGCCACATACACCAAGCCCTGGCCAGCTAAACAACAATGACAACTGCAACAAAAAATAGCCAGGCATTGTGGCAGGCACCTGTAGTCCCAGCTACTTGGGAGGCTGAGGCAAGAGAATCACTTAAGCCCAAGAATTGGAAGTTGCTGTGAGCTGTGAGGCCATGGAACTCTACCAAGGGTGACATAGTGAAACTCTGTCTCAAAAAAAATAATAATAATTAATTTTGTACTAAGTACCTAGATTTTATTTGATCTTGATACCCATCAGATATCCAAAATGTAATTCTTAGAACTGGCACAATAATATTTCATCTGTTTGTCGAATTCACACAAAAAGTATGTATCTTGTATGTAATACTAAAAATGATCTGCTTGGTGCCCGAAGCACAGTGGTTATAGTGACGGCCACATGCACCGAGGCTGGTGGGTTCAAACCTGGCCATCGTCTGCTAAACAATGACAACTGTAACAAAAAACTAGCTCGATGTTGTGGCGGGCGCCTGTAGTCCCAGCTACTTGGAGGCTGAGGGAAGAGAATCGATTAATCCCAAGAATTTGAGGGTGTGACTCCACAGCATTCTACCGAGGGTGACATAGTGAGTGAGACTCTGTCTCAATAAATAAATAAATAAATAAATAAGATCATATTTCTATTCACAGAAACAACTTTTTGCACATTAAATTAAGATTAGAATCGAGTACTTAACGAATTTGGCGTAACCATTTGGGGAGGAAAATAATGGGTATGTACTCTTGTCAATATCATTGTTTTTCCAATTCATTAATAATTTCTTTTTTCTGGAGGCAGAGTCTCACCCTGTCACCCTCGGTAGAGTGTTGTGGCCTCACAGCTCACAGCTACCTCCAACTCCTGGGCTTAAGGGATTCTCTTGCCTCAGCCTCCCAAGTAGCTGGGACTACAGGTGCCCGCCACAACGCCCGGTAGTTGTCATTGTTGTTCGGTAGGTCCAGGCTGGATTCGAACCTGCCAGCTCTGGTATATGTGGCTGGCACCTTAGCCACTTGAACTGCAGGTGCCCAGCAAATTCATTAATAATTTCACAAGCTAGATCTTATCCATCTTTTTCTTTTATTTCAATAAATTTGATATTACTTTCTTCTGCCAATATGACATACTCTTTTATTTTTTATTTATTTTTTTTTAAGTTTTTACATATATATGTGTTTATTAGGTTTCCACTTTTTGCCTATCTTTTTTGCAGTTTTTGGCCAGGTCCGGGTTTGAACTCACCACCTCCGGTATATGGTGCCAGTGCCCTACTCCTTTGAGCCACAGGAGCTGACCCCAATATGACATATTCTTAATAAGTACATAGCTAATAATCTGGCATATTTGTTCACAACAAGATACATCTAATCTATAATCAAAATCAAAGGATTTCATTTCTTTTCAATAGTATTTCAGCTTTACTATGATTTCCTAGTAGCATTATTAATTTGTTTCAAATTTTATTAGAAAAATAAGCTATGAATTATGATCTTTTATGGTTAGCTATACAATTAGCTCTATCATCACTAATGACCTAAGTTCAGAAACAATCTAGCATCTAGGCTTTAATAATTTCTTGTCGTTCTGTAGTTGCTTTTACAACTACAAAATTTAGAATCAAATTACAAACGTAACAATATCTAAAACCATAAAATAGTGCATCATTTTTGGTCTAATTTTAGTGCCTTCTGCAAATCATATATTAAACTATCAGTTTGAATAATTTTTAAAAATACTTCCATTTTAAAAAAGCATCATGATGAAACATGGACTTTTTACGGCCAAAAAAATCTGTTCAAATTCTTTCAATTGTTGAAAACTCTTTTTGAATTATAAATATCTGATTCTGTCATATCAGTATGCATGAAAAACAAAGAAAAATTTCTTTGGAATAAGCCAACCACAATGAATCTACTTGCTTTTAGACATTTAAAAAACCTTTTGAAATCTCGAACCATCATGCAAAATTATTATCTATAACCTGGACCTTATCCTTGTTTTGAAACTATTTTTTATTAGAAATTAGTGATGATAATGAAGCATGATTAAAATTTATTACAAACAGCATTTTCTTATCTTCTTGCTCAACTCTTATCTAGAAGTTCTAACATTTTCCTTTCTTCAGTTTTTCTTTATAATTCAAAAAAAATTAGTTAACCCAGAATTGGTTATTGTTCTGTCCTAATAATGTCAATGTTAGAAATTCCTTTTCAGTAGATGTACCACTGTGTTTTCAAGTCAAATTTATAATTGCGTCACATAATTTTAATCTATTTCATCTTGCATCTTTTCTTGAACATTGCACCACTTGGCTTTCTAGTTGCCATATTTATGGGGAAAAATTTTTAGTATACATTGATAATATATTTATTTTTTAATCAATACAAGGTTTCAAGGTTCAATTTCAGAAATATAATATGTAGAAAGTTTGAATGAATTTATATTAAGTTAATTTATACAAATTACAATATTTAGCAATCAAATAGTGTACATAAAAGTTTGTATCAAAAATATAAAAAAGCTCTATTTTAACTAGTTTGATGAAAATATTTCAAATTGTATATAAAACCAGCACATTGTACCCCATGATTGCATTAATGTACACAGCTATAATTTAATAAAAAAAATTAAAAAATATTTAAAAAGCTCTCTTGTGCATTGTCAATGGGAATGTAAACTGGTGTAGTTGTTACAAAAGATAGTATGATCATTCCTCAAAAATTAAAACTAGAATTAACATATGATCCAGCAATTCCACATTTGGATATTTACCCAAAAGAACTGAAAGCAAGGTCTCAAGAAAGATTGTATATTCATATCTAAAGCAGCATTACACATAATATGCATATAGTATACTAGGTATGCAGTGGTAACACACGATGGTCCTAAGATTTATCTATGTGCTTTACACCACGTGCCAATGAAAAAGAATATGGTATAGGTTTATACCAAAGAAATAAGTTTAAAAAGTGAACTGTTAATAGCAGGCAGTACAATCTTTTTTGTGTAGCTAAATATACATACACATAATTGAAATTCCATTTAGGGAAGAACATGTAAGAAATGTTTTCTTGCGAGGGAGAGAAGATTTTCACTTACTACATTTTGTACAGCTCAAGTTTTTTTTTATAATTGTGTTACTTTATGCCTTAAAAAACTTTATTAAAAATTAATAAATAAAATCCATGCCCTTTATGGGAAAATACTGTAATATAAAAATCCATCCAAAAAGACAACTCAGCAGATTCCTTGTCTCCAGAGCTCCAATGAGTCACATTCCTAACCGAGGGTTTTAGCATGCAGAGGCACAGAGCGGGGAGACATGGATCTAAAGAAAGGCCTGTGTTGGCTGCAGGCCACTCAGCACTTCCTGAAACTGTGACCTGTGGCAGAGTTGTCCCACAAGCTGTGCCAAAGCAACATTACCTGGGCTAAGACAACAAGGCCAAAGGCGAAGGGTCCTGACGACTAAATCTGTCAGCCACGTCTAAAAGGTTCCACTTACAGCTTAGAAGTTAAGACTAAGTTCATGTGGCCACAGGAGAAGGGACACTAGGAGATGGAGATGGCCTTGGAGTTAGCGAACCCTCTGTCCGGGCACTGGGATGATACCTTTTACACAACCTGGAAAAACTGAGTTTTTAATGCTGTCCCAGATAATCTAAAACATGCTCCTTGAATGTCTATTTACAAATAGCATTGTAAATTTGGTAAGAAAAAGGTGTGCCAAAGAAATAGAGCAAAGAAAAAGGCTTTGGAGGCAGATAAATGTAATTATCATCAGAAAAATTTGAGGAAAAACATCACTTTATTCAAAGTAATATTACGAATTCATTGTTACCCAACTTTGGACCCTCCTCTATTCCCCACGTTATGAAAGGCCCAGAGCGGTAGGGTATGACTGCTTAAAAATAGAGACGTTGTGATTCTCATAGTAGCAAAAGCCTGCAGTGTTTAGGCACTGTGCTGGGTTCTGCCACACTTCCCGTCTCCCCTGTCCCCACAAGGAGGTGAGACTTTTAAACAAATAGAGAACAGCGTCCGCTAAAACTGAACCCTGTGCCAGATTGTGTGGTTCAAACCGCAGGGGTTAGGAAGCAAAGCAGTAAATAACTACCACTGCTTGTAGTTAAAAGTTCTCACAAGTTTTAATGTACGTAATTATGATTTAATAAAATTTAAAAAAAAAGAAATTCTCCCAGGTTTTGAGTTTTTCTGGTGGGCTCTGCGTCCCCTTCCTTTCCTTTCTCTTGCTTATTTTGGGACCATGCCTGTCCCAGTTCTACAGGCAGGGAGAGTGACATTTTAAACTTCTTTTTAGTACCAGCTCCCTTATTTAAAAAATGGAAAACTACAAGTGGTATGCTCTTCCAGGCACAAAGAAAAGGGAAATCTGTCCGCATTGGGATGCTTTATTCTTTCCGAAGCAGAGATTCCGAGAATACAGTCAGGGGGATACATTCTGAGAAATGCATCGGTAGGCAATTTCATTGCTGCGCAGACATCATAAACCCAGATGGCACAGACTACTGCACACTTGGGTTATGTAACATGGCCTCTTGCTCCTAAGCAGTGCTTTTCAACCTGTTTTATCTCACAGGACACTTGAACCTACAGGTAAACTTCTGCAACATACTCAAATTATGTTGATCAAAGAAAAAAGGAGTAAAAAAAGAATACACTTACTATGCTTTAAACTGCTTTTGAAAATAATTTAATTAATGATCTTTAAAAATTTTCCCAGCGCACTGGTTGAAAATCACTGCTGTAGGCAGTGGTCATGCAAATCACTTGCTAATAGAAAATTTTTAGTTCCTTTATAATCTTACACGACCACAATTATACATGGTATATGCTGTCCCTGTTGTAGACGAAAATACTGTTATATAGTGTATGATTGTAGTATCTCCTTAAGACAGAAGCTAACCCAAAAGTTTTGTCTAGGAATTGAAGACTAAATAAGGAATAATTATTTATCCAATGAATAATTTTCAAATAACTTGTTCCAGAGAGGAGAACCTTCTTTTGCCCTGAGGTAGTCACAGGATTGACCTTTTTAGGCAGGCATGGGGCAAGAAGATGGGTTTTGTTCTCGAATTAGAATGGAATCCAGACTTTTATGTCTCCATCAAGGGTGCCACCCCCTGAGACCCTCATTATATAAAACTGAACATGGGGGAGGCGCATCAAGTTGAGTGACCCCAGTGTCTTCTGGGAGGCAAGAAATTGAGTTTAAATCACTCCAGCTCTCTTATACATGAAGACAGAGATTTATGAAGGTGAACCAGGATGGCTCTGAGATTAAATTAACTATGATAGCAAAGATCTAAACTATTTGTGGGGTTCAGAAGAAGCGTCCCAGAGTCAATGAGGAAAGGCCGCAGTAAACATATGTCTTGCTGAAGCCAGAAGCACCTCCTGGCCACCCACCAGATGGTGGTGCTTGTGATCCCAGAAATGGGACTTGAAAATGGGATTGTGAAAGGAGGGGAAGGCCAGGAATGAAGCAACTCTTCCTCATGGGCCAGATCATAGGGATGGGACTTTCCACCTGCCCTCAACAAACTGAAGTGCCAAGAGTTGGGTCAGGAGGCACCATTTCAAAGCAGACCATCTGTCTGCACACTGAGGCAGATTCATTTTTCCTGTACGTGTATGCACAAGGTGGGAGTTAGGGGAGAGGGAATGGCAACAGCTGATAGATCCCCTGGGAAGGTTAGACAATGGTCCTCTTCAGACTTTAGAAATATCGTGGTATTTGTAGTTTTTGTTTAAACATCTCATACAAAGGAATTGGGGGAAAGGGCCTGTTAGATTTCCTGTTAGTCTGGCAACTGGAGTTCTCAAGCATCTTAAACGCAATACAAAAATCTAAAAGAATCTGACAAATTGATAAAAAGCTCGAGCGGAGTTCACGATAGTGGTCAAGTAACAGCTTCTTTGCAACCGGGCGCAGTGAGATTGGGGAGAGAAGACTCCGGGCATTTCTGCCTGGTGGAATCTGCCCAGAAACATCCCATTGGGAACACAGGGAGACAGTGAGAAGGTTCTGGACCCCACAAGGAGGATAAAAACAGTGGAGAACTGGTAAGTGGTGGGTGTGTTTGTTTGGTTGGAGGCTGCCCGCAGCTATTACTACAGCAATAGTGAGGTTGTAATCAGGAAAGGCCTTACCTACGGGCTGTTTTGTTTCTTTTGTTTTGTTTTTTTTTTTTTTGGCTTGGGCACAAACATGATGAGTTGGTTTTTTGAAAAAATAAATAAAATAGATAAACCTTTGGCCAGACTGATTAGAAATAAAAAAGTAAAATCTCTAATAACTCAATAAGAAATGATAAAGGGGAAATAACAGCTGATGCCACAGAGATACAAGAGGTTATCTCTGAATATTACAAGAAACTCTATGCCCAGAAATTTGACATTGTGAAGGAAATGGATCAATATTTGAAATCACATCCTCTAGAGAGGAGAAGGATCTCTATAAAGAAAATTATGAAACCCTAAGAAAGGAAATAGCAGAGGACATTCACAAATGGAAGAACATACCATGCTCATGGCTAGGAAGAATCAACATTGTGAAAATGTCTATACTTCCCAATCTACAGATTCAATGCCATCCCTATTGAAATACCAATATCGTACTTTCAAGTCTTGGAAAAAAGGATCATGCATTTTGTATGGAATCAGAAAAAAAAACCCGTATAGCTAAGACAGTTCTTAGTAATAAGAATATAGCCAGGGGCATCCGCATACCAGATTTTAGGCTGTACTACAAGGCCATGGTGGTCAAGACAGCGTGGTACTGGCACAAAAATACAGACACAGATATTTGGAATTGAATAGAAAATCTAAGGAAAAAACTAGGAAATGAAACTAACAACCTACAACCACCAAGTCTTTGATAAACCAAACAAGAACATACACTGGGGGAAAGACTCCCTATTCAATAAATGGTTCAGGGAGAACTGGACATCCAGTTCTTCATGTAAAAGACTGAAACTGGACCCGCACTTTTCTCCACTCACAAAAATTGATTCAAGATAGATAAAAGACTTAAATTTAAGGCATGAAACGATAAAAATCCTCAAAGAAAGCTAGGAAAAATACTGGAAGATATTGGCCTGGGGAAAGACTTTATGAAGAAGACTGCCATGGCAATTGCAATAACAACCAAAATAAACAAATGGGAGTTAAATAAAGTGAAAAGCTTCTATGCAGCTAAGGAGACAACAACCAAAGCAAATAGACAACCTATGCACAGGGAAAGGATATTTGCATATTTTGAATCAGAAAAAAGCTTAATAATTAGGATCTATAGAGAACGTAAATTAATCCCCATGAAAAACGCCAATAACTCCATATATCAATGGGGAAGAGAGATGATCAGAACCTTCTCTCAAGAAGACTGATGAACGGCTAGCGAACATATGAAAAAATGCACATCATCCTTAATTATTAGAAAAATGCAACCCAAACCACCCTGATATGTCATCTAACTCCAGTGAGAATGGCCCACATCACAAAATCTCAGAACTACAGATGCTGGCACAGATGTGGAGATGTGGAGAGAAGGGAACACTTTTACACTGCTGCTGGGACTGTAAACTAATACAACCTTTTGGACGGAAGTATGAAGAAACCTCAAAGAACTCAAACTAGACCTCCCGTTTGATCCTGCAATCCCATTATTGACATCTATCCAGAAGGAAAAAAAATTCATTTATCATAAGGACACTTGTACTAGACTGTTTACTGCAGCTCAATTTACAATCGCCAAAATGTGGAAACAGCCTAAATGCCCGTCAACCTAGGAATGGATTAACAAGCCGTGGTACATGTATATCATGGAATACTATTTGGCCATTAAAAAAATGGAGACTTTACAGCATTTGTATAGACCTGAATGGAAGTGAAACGCATTATTTTTATTTTTTTATTTTTCGCAGATTTGGCTGGGGCTGGGTTTGAACCCACCACCTCCAGTATATGGGGCCAGTGCCCTACTCCTTTGAGCCACAGGAGCTGCACAGAAATGAAACACATTATTCTTAGTAAAGCATCACGAAAGTGAAGAAGCATGAATCTTATGTATTCAACCTTGATTTGACAACAATTAAAGACATGGTGGGGGATGGGGAAAGGGGAGAGCAGAGAGTGAGAGAAGGAGGTGGGGGGTGGGGAAAAGGAAGAACAGAGCGAAGGAAGGAGGGAGGGGAGTGGGGTCTCAGTGTGGGACACATCTTGTACCCTCAATGAATCCCCAATAATAAAGTTTACAGGAAAAAAGTTTAAAATATCACAGGCATTTTATCATGTCAATACTTACAGATTTGCCACATTCTGGATTTGCCTAAGATTCTATAGTGTAGAAATAATTTATTTAGTCAATTCACTCTTGATGAACATTTAGATAACTTCCTTTTTATTTTTAAACCATAGAAAAAAGAATAAACAGAAGTATAAAACATATATGTATCTATATTTATATATGTATATTATATACACACACAAACATGCCAGGCTGTGATAGATGAAATGTTTTAAATTGGGATAAGTAGGAAGATAAGAATTGGTTGGTAAATAGAGTTGAAAATGTGATGGCTGTTTGTTACAAAGGGGTATACAACTTATTTAAAATTAAATTCCAGATGAAATATAAAGGTAGAAGACATTAGATATAAAATTCTGTTTTTAAAGAACTATAAACAAAAGCGAAAGGCAAGTGATAAATTCAGAAAAGTGTTTCCAATCTCTATTAAAAAGAGATTCTGTATTTATTGTGTTAGCATGGTTATTAATGAAAAAGAACAAGAACATAAGAGGGATATGGGCTAAGAATACAAAGAGATAATTAATGTAGGAGAAAGTACAGTTAGTAACCATGTTCTGATTAAAGAGATAATGTAGATTAAATCAACAATGAGAATTTATTTTTGTTTTAAAGCTAAAAAGTAATATTACCCTGTATTTGTGAGAGTGTTCAGTTGTTGGGAAACAGACTCTTTCTGACGGGAATAGAAATCAAATAATCATTCCGGAGAGCAATTTAGTAACTCGTTTTCTGGTTATGTGATATATTTTTTAGCAGAGGAAACTGTGTTTCATTATCTACTCATCCCACTAAAGACATTGTTGCCATCGCCTCTCCACTGATCCTATGACTACCACGACCAACCGTCCTCTTTCATCGGCTAAATGTTGCATGTAGCAGGCATTTCATTCACCTGATCCCATGTAATTCTTAATACCACCATGTAGGAGAAGATACAATTATTTCCATTTTCACTTGAAGAAGATTAGAGGGATGATAGTAATTTTCTCAAGGTAGCACAGCAAGCAAAATTTCAACCCAGTAATTCTAGCATCCTAGTGATGATGGCAGAGAATTCAAAATGATTTTGTGATTTCTTTTGAGTATTCAAGGTATTTCCTTTTTCTAATGTGCATTACTTTCCCCATAAGCTACCCCTACCCTTTTTTCTACTAATTCATCCTCAAATGAAAAGTGGTCTAGTGGTTCTAAACATGGGGTATGTGGAATGCCCATGACCCTATTCTGTATCTGTGTGGTTCTTCCTCACATTTCATGCATTTTCATGTCAGACTTCTCAGGCTTCAGTGGGCTTTCACATCGGGCATTTCTACTGGCTTGAGATTCCCTGGTACTCTGAGCAAGTGGAGGAGGACATTCAAAACCTACAGTCCTGGCTCGGTGCCTGTGGCTCAACGGGCTAAGGCGCCAGCCATGTACACCTGAGCTGGCGGGTTCGAATCCAGCCCCCGGGCCCGCCAAACAACAATGACGGCTGCAACCAAAAAATGGCCAGGATTGTGGTGGGCGCCTGTAGTCCCATCTACTTGGGAGGCAGAGGCAGGAGACTTGCTTGAGCCCAGGAATTGGAGGTTGCTGTGAGCTGTGAAGCCACAGCACTCTATCCAGGGTGACAGCTTGAGGCTCTACCTCAAAAAAAAAAAAAAAAAAAAACTTCACAGGGGTAATGCCTGTGACTCAAAGGAGTAGGATGCCAGCCCCATATGCCGGAAGTGGTGGGTTCAAACCCAGCCCTGGCGAAAAACTGCAAAAAAAAAACTCACAAGGCATAGCAAAAAAACTACCCTAGTCTTAAGGAAAACTATGGTATTATTTTTTCAGTTAATTTCCACATCCTTATGCCCTTTCTCCCTGCTTCTGAGCAACCCTCTGAACCACCAAGTACAGTTCTGTGGAGACTCACTGGAGCTGACCAGTGACAGGCTCCAGACTGCATTCAGGAATAATAGCAAAGAATTTTAGAGAAAAATACAATTCTCAAGTCAAACTACAATGCTGATAGTTAAAAGCCCAGATAATTTGAATACTTCCTCCAAAATCCAATACATTATCACTAACCCCAAATCTGTGGTTTGTTTTGTGGCCTTCATAGGATCTCAGACCTATTTTTGGAAAATACTCTTGCCTTTTTTTTTTTTTTTTTTTTGTAGAAACAGAGTCTTAATTTATCACCCTCAGTAGAGTGCCGTGGTGTCACACTGCTCACAGCAACCTCCAACTCCGGGGCTTAGGTGATTCTCTTGCCTCAGCCTCCCGGAAAATCCTCTTTTCTTGATATGAAGTAGTAAACTAATCCAACCCACAACAATAATGGTGTTTAGCTCACATTGCCTTATGTGAACTTCCTAATATGTGAATATGAACTTCCATAATCTATGTTGTAAGCAGGAAATCAGATAAGGCAGGTTATACATTCAAGTTTATATCCATTATTGATCGTACCTATTTATATCAAGCCAGAACCTCTTAAAATAAGGCAGTGATTCCTATTGGTTTGTATTAACATTGAAAAGAAACAAGGAAAAATATGGAGACCCAGCTCATCCTCCAAGTAGACTTTTTTTTTTTTAATAATTTTATTGAATCATAATTATGTACATTGGTGCAATCACAGGGCACGATTCATATACATTCAGAAATATTTTGATCATACTGTTACAGATATCCTTCATGGCATTTCCTTGATCACTATA